>JAJLYQ010000056.1:0-194499 GCA_022984935.1 Hypoxylon sp. NC1633 | reverse complement strand
TTATATTAAAAAAAATAATATAAAAGAATTAAAGCTTTTATATTTATTATAATAACGGAAAGTATTTATAAGTAAATTATTTTACCGTTCCGGCAGTTTAAATCCGGTTAATAAAAATAAAGGAATTTAATATATTAAATAATTTTTAATTAATTAATAAATTAAAACCAGTTAATAATAATAATTTAAACTTAAATAAGAATATAAAAAAAACTTAACTTTTTTTTAAAGTTACATTTAAAAGTATTAATAAACCTTTAAAATTAAAAAAAAAATCTTTTTTTAAGGTTAATAAAATTATTAACTTTAATAATATACACTTTATTATATAATACATTTAACTTTACTTTTATTAAAAAAATTTTTAACTTTAAATATTTATTAATAAACTTTATTAATAAATTATTTATATACCGTTTAAGTTTATAAATATTATTATTATTAAAGCCGTATACTTTTTATTTAATAAATAAAATTAAAATAAAAGTTATTATAAAATATTACTTAATAAATTACTGTTTAATAAATAAAATTAAAATAAAAGTTATTATAAAATATTATTTAATAAATTATTATTTAATAAATATAAAAAAATTTATAATTTTTTTATTTAATTATTAAATAATTTAAACATTATTTTAAAGCTTTTATAATATAAACGTTATAATTTTTTATCGGTAATATTTAAGTAATTAAAGCAATAACTATATAAAAAAGTTATAAAAGCCGTATTTAAATTATATAAAAGCTTTATTAAGCCGTATAAAAAATATTAAAATACTTTATTATATAATATTTATTTAATAAGTTATTTTCTTTTTAAATTACTAAATAATTATTATATTAATATACGATATTAAACCTAACTATTTAATTACGTTAATTTACCTACATTTTTATATAAATTAAACGGTTAAAAAGTTAACATTATATAATTAAATTATTTTTAAATTTAAATTAAATAATATATTAAAAACTATAACTTTAAAAAAACCGGTAAAAATTAATATTAATATTATAATTAAAAACTTTATAATTTTTAACTTTTTAATTTATATTTAAATATAAAAAATAAAAGTAAAATTAATAAGTTTTTTAAAGTTTATTTATTTAACGAATTAACTTTAATTTATTAAAAATATAATTAAAAATAAGTTTAAAATTCTTTTTAATATAATAAAATTAATTAAATTAATATTAAAAGAAATATTATAAGTTATATTTATTAATAAAAATACTAGTATATTATTATATTAATTAAAAACATTTTAAAATTAAGTTAAAAAAGCTTTATTTTTAAAATAAATTATAAATAAGGATATATAAAACTACTTTAATAAAAAACCATTAATTACGAACGAAAAGATTTTAATTAAACTTTTAAAAAAATATTATAATTTAATAAAAGTATTTAAATTATTTAATATAAATAAACTATTATTTTATTAAAAATATAATTATAAAATAAACCTTATATTAAATAAAATATCATTAAATTATAAAAATTATATTATATTTTTAAAAAAATTATTAATAATTTAAAAATATTTAAATAAACATTTAATTAAAGGATTTATTTAAATTAACTTTTTATTTATAATAACACCGATTTTTTTAATTAAAAAATTAAAAGAAAATATTTAAGTTTATATCGATTATTAAAACTTAAATAACGTTATATTAAAAAAATATTAAATGTTTTATAAAAAACTAAAATATATATTAAATTTAATATAATAATAACGTTTAATAACTTTTAAATTACATTTAAAAATAAATAAAAAATAACATTTATTATTAGGTTTAAACTTTTTAAATATTTAATAATAAACTTTAATATAATAAAAGCTTTAAGTTTATTTTAAAATTTTATTAATAATATACTTTTTAATACGTTTAATAAATATATAATAATATATTTTAACGACGTATTTATATATAATAACTTGAAAATAAAGTATAAATAATACGTATATAAAGTGTTTTAACGGTTAATTAAAATAAGTTTAATAATAAATATTAAAAAATACGAGTTTAATATAATTAAAATTAAATATTTAAAATTTATTATTATTATAAACGGAATTTAAATAAACTTTAAAAAAATGAAAGTTATATTAAAATAAAAGTTATTAAAAACATTAAAAAACTTTTAAAAATTCCTTAGTTTTATAAATTATTATTAATAATTTATTAAAAGGTTCTTTTATATTATATAATTTTTAATAATATTTATAAGAAAAAAAAAATGAAAAGGCCGAATTAAATCCGAAAAATTAAACGTTTTTTAATAATTTAAAAATATATTTATAAAGGTATTTATATTAAATTATTATAACTTAAAATATAAAATAATAATGAAAATAAATACATTAAATTAAACATTAAAAAATGTTTTATATTAAATTAATAAAGAAAAAACTTAAAAATTAATTACTTTTTTTTTAAAACACACTTTAATTAAATATAATTATAAAATTTATAATAAAAAATTACTTATAATAATTAAAGCTTTTAAAAAGTGGCATTTAAAATTATAAAAATATAACGATATAATAAATGTAATAATAAATTATAAAAACCTTTAACATTTTACCATTATAAAATTCTTAAATTAAAGATAAATTAAATAATTTAAATTCTTTAATAACTTTAATTTTTAAATCGTGTATTAATTAAAATATAAAACCATTATATTTAATGTATTATTATAACGTTTTAATAACGTTTTAAAAAACGTTTAAAACTTTAACGATAATAAAATAATTTATTAATAAAAAATATTACTTTTAAAATAAAAATAATGTATTATTAAAATGTTATTAAAACTTATTATATAATTATTTAATGTAAAAAAAAACATGAATATTTTAATATTATAAGTTTATAAAAATTCACTTTTTATAAAAGTTATAATTAATAAAATTAAAAACTTAAACCTTAAACATTTTTTTTAAACTTATTTATTAAAAAATAAACGTATAAATAACGGATTTTTTATAACTTATAAAATAACGTTATTTATATAAGTAATAAAATCTTTATTTTATTAAATAATAATTTAAAATTTTATATTATATATTAATATTATACCGTATATTCGTTAAGTTATTTAAAAAAAATAAAATTAACGGACTTAATTTAAAAAACGTATTATTAAAAAAACTTAAAAACGAATATTATAATTTTTATTAAAGGTTATTATAAATATTATTAAAAAAAAAACATATAGCTTTAAAAGGTTATTTTAAATTATTTTTAATATTATTTCACTTTTAAATTAATATTTTAATAAATTATATTAACTTATTATTAAATTATAAAAAAATTAAAATTACATATAAATATATTTTTATTATAATTAATAAATTAATTAAAATAAAATACTTTTTTTAATAATAAATTTAATAAAAAACACTTTCGGTTAAACGTTTATAATAAATATATTCCGATTTTATAACACCTTAAATACAATTATATTTAATAAAAGCATTTAATTTATTTTACTTTTTTAAAGTAAAGTTTATAAATAATTAAATATTATTAATAAATATTTATTAATATATTATTTAAAAATTAATAATTAAATAAAAATTATTAATATGTATTTAAAATAATATTTATATTTATATTATAATTATATATTAAATAATTAAATAAATTAACTTTTAATAATAAAATTTTCCGTTAATAATTATATATTTAAAATAATTAAAGTATTTTTTTTTTACGTAAATTATAATTATAACTTATAAATAAAAACGGAACTTAAATAAAATATAAATGTTAAATACACGGTATAATAATAAAATAATTTTAAAGTAATAAAAAAAATAATAAAACGTTTAAAATAAATTATTATAAATATTAAAATTATAATGTAAAAAATATAAGTTTAATATATAAATGTTATAAATGTAAAATAATTTAAGGTTAAAAAATATAAAGTAAAAAATAAAATATAAATAAATATAAAATATATTAACATTAATAAATTAATTAATAAGTTTAATAATATATAAATTAATTTATATATAATAAAAAAAGTATTTTTATATAATTAAACAACTTAAAAAAAATACCGAAAAGTATATTAATATTTAAAAATTTAAATTTATAAAAGTAATAAAAAATAAAAAAAAGGAATTTATAAAAATTTATAATAATAAAAAAAAGTTATATAAGTTACATTTATATTTTATTAATAAAAATAAAATAAAACGCTTATTAATTAATTTAACACTTAAAATATAACTTTTATTATTTTAAAACAAGGTATTATTACTTTTATTAATTATTTAATTAAAGCTATTTATATAATATAATTATTTAAAAATAAAAAAACATTTAAAATTAAAAAGCCATTAATTATATTATATAATTAATAAAAAATTATCCTTTTACGAATTAAATAATAACTTTATTTTATTTTATATAATTAACACGATTAAATTATAAACGTTTTAAAATATACTTTTTATTAAATTTTAATAATAAAGTTAATTATAAAATAAATTTAAATTGTAAATTAATAAAATAAATAAATAATTAATTAAAACCCGGAATAACTTTATAATAAATTAATAATAAATTAATATTTATTTTATTTAATTATTTAACCTTATATTTTTAAGTATTTTATTATTATAAATAAAATATTATTTTAAACTTAAAACTTTATTTAATATTAAAAACCTTTTAAATTAAAGTATATTAATATATATTTAAAAAAACGTTAAAAAAAATATAACTTTAATTATAAACTTAACTTTAAAAATTAATAAAACACTTTATATTATATTAATATAAAAAAACTTAAAAAAACCACCTTAAAATTAATTTAAATAACGGCTAAAAATAAAACCTTTTTTTTTTATTATTTTTTTTATTTTTACATTTATTTTTATTTCTTTTTTTTTATAATTATAATATTTTTTTTAAAATTTCCTTCTTTTATTTAACCTTTAATTATAAATAATTATTTTTTTAAAAAAAAGTATTATTATAATTTTAATAACTTATATTTTTATTATATATATATCGCGTTTTTAACGCGTTATACTTTTTTTTTTACATTTTATATAATAATATAATTTTAACTTTAATAATAATATATAGTTTTAATAACTTAAATATATAATATTTTTTATTATAAAACGTTAAATTTATATATATAAATATTAATAAAAAAGTTAAAAAAAAATTAATAATTTTTTAACGTTTTAAATAACTTTAATATATATTATATTTTTTAAAGTATTTATATAAGTTTAATAATTTTAATTTTAAATATAACATTTTTAAATAATATTTATAAAAAACTTTAAATTAATTAAAGTTTTTTTATTTAAAAATTATAAATTAATTAAATATAATTTAATTTTTAATAAATATTTTAAATATATTAACGATTATTTAATATATAATAAAATATAATGTTTTAAAAAAAGTTATGAAACATAAAATTTTTTTAAAAAGTGGGTCGAATTTACGCATTATACGTATAATGCGCATAGTTGTATTATACCATATAATAGTGTTATTATACGCATAACTGGCACCCTTAATGTTAAGAGCTCTTACGGATTACATAAGTAGTCTCGGTGGGCGAGTTGGTGTCAGCCAACACGGGGCAGGATGACTGCATACCTACCTACCTACACAGCATGCAAGTAACTATTACCTGTAATGATCGGTCTTTACAAACCTCTCATCCTGGCGATCATTACTCTTCATGTTAGGATCCCGAAACAGAAATTAATGAGGATGCGCATGTGTAGCAACACGTACAGCACGAGGCTTGCGCTGCAGCGCGGGGTTAGCGCAATCAGGCCATAAGTCGTAGCCACTCTTAGCTTAGTTAATCCAAGCCTTTTACAAACCCTGAACCTGCCTACTGTACTTTCTTGCTTTTGTTGTATGTACATACAGCCCATAAGGTACCTAAGGTAATGCCGAGCCTGCTGTAGCCATTTGGCACCTAGACTCCGGAGAAGGCTGGGGCCCTGGTCCATAAGACCCGTAAACTGCCAAACGGCCAATTGACCATAAACCTTTAAAATTGCCCTATTCGTCTAGAGGGCCCACTATTATTTCAGGGCACTACCCCCTGAAGCTCGCTGTAATTATAGGGGCTATAGCGCATCGCATCGCTGTAATCATAGTAGACATCTCAACCAATCAAATCGCATAAACCTTAAAAGCACCTCCATAAAACTTATAGGGCATACCTCACTAAAGCACGCTATAAGTATAGAGGACATAGCGCATGTATGTACTCCGTATTAGATCGCACTGTGCAATTATAGGGGTCAAAAACGTGTAAATATAGTGGTTGAATGAGATCTGTTGAATGACTCTTGAATAACCAGGTCGCATCACCTGAATATTTCTGATCCTGCTACGAAACCTATATCATTCAATTCGCATTTGAAGATCCTACAGAATGATACCAGTTTCTTGTATACTGGAGCGTTCAGAATCGAGTTATTTGGGATTGATTTGATGCGAGATGTATCACCTAGGTAGGTACCTAGGTACATGTAGGTATGAAGGCATCACGAGTAAGCTTACCAGGAAGCTATCATATTTCAACACCTCGCATTTCGTTAAACAAGGCTCAATATAAATGAGACTTATATCAATCAATTGCCCCGATCAAGCTCTACAAGCACATATAACTTACGATATATGAATGGCGTTGATCAAAAGTTTATGAGAGGTATTTACGTACTTACACTGCTAAACGTAAGAGTAGTGTACTTAAGTGCCTTATCCGAGATAATTATAGTGGCTTTAGTGAGGTCACTATAGCCCCTAAAATTACAGCGAGCTTCAGGGGGTAGTGCCCTGTAATAATAGTGGGCCCTCTAGACGAATCGGGCAATTTTAAAGGTTTATGGTCAATTGGCCGTTTGGCAGTTTGAAAGGCTTATGGTCCAGAGTGGCTGGTCCGGAGGAATTGGCGAAATCAAGTTCATTCACGACAATAGCCGACTCAAGCTCACAATGAAAGAAGAAAGTCGTATTTGGAGCTATCTAATCATACAATATAAATAGCAGTCGCAACAGGCATGTCCGATCGCCAGGTTTCATTCCTCTCGTCGGACAAGACCGTATACTGATCTGTCCGACGTATCTTGCCTGCATCTACACCTGTGGCTGTCTGTGTTTTCCAAAGATGAACCCTTCACCCCGGCGTGAACTTGAGACTGGGTTTGTCCTGAGACCCCCAATTCGTAGTAGGGTCCATGGCTGTGCCGGTTGAGCCTGTGGGAATCGCCCTCTTTTCCAGTATTTGTGCGACCGACGAGTCTTCTAAGTGACGTGGTAAAGCTCAAGGTTGATGCGAGCTTAAGCTTGGTCATAGATCGAAGAGGCGGAGCACACCCCATCATGATAACGAGTGATTGCTCCATTAGTCCGAACAGGATTCCCATAGTAGAATTGTATACAACATCATCCTCCTGTCCTTGCTCGCCCTGCGCAAGGGTGGTCTTGACGATGGAGATGGCAAAGGTAAATAAAGACAGGGCGAGGAGAACGCAGAGGCCAAGCTTACGACGAAACTGCATGTTGAGCCTCCAGACAACGATAACGGGAAGCAGGACGTAGGTTAGGTCTCCGAGTGCAAAAAAGGCTTCGACAGAGAGTCAGCAGAACGTTCAACCAAGTCAACCTCGGCTCCAGGGTCAACTCACACCCTCCCACGTAACCAATATATGCCAATAGCCTTGGATCAGACCGGCGAGCAGGAATCACGGGGTTCCACACCGCTTCCACAGGACTGGCCTGGGTCCACATAGCAATTATAATAGCAATGTTGGACAGTGCTTGCAGTACAGTAACCACGATTAGAAACCACTTCAACCACGTCTTTGTTCCAAAAATCCGAACGAGAAGTATTGCTATCGAGATCCTGGCTATAACAGATGATAGGATACCGGGCACGGTCTGAATCCACGTCCATTTGAGCACGTCCATGAGCTGGTTGAAGGTAAGGTCTCTGTCGTGCTTGCCCATACCCCAACGATAGGCTACGCTGACCAATGAATTGCAGGCGAGATTGAGTATCTATGAAGTCTACATATTAGGATTCCGTGAAGATAGATGCCTGCGGCGAGATACGTACGCCGGCAAGTAACATGAGCCAATCCTCCAGGCTCAGTATATTAGCCACGGTGATGCGGACCCAGAAACGAACAGCAACGACAATGATGCTCAGACCTGAGAACGCCCATGTCACGCCCATGATCATAGGGCCGCGGCCGAGGTCGTTCGGGTTGTCCGAGTCAGCCATTGCAGCCTTATCTTCAGGGTGGAAAGCGATAATTCGAACGTGTTCAGCGTCGTATCGGAGGGATAAGTAGAGTAGATCAATTCTGGGAACAGACACAGCGACACCCAAGGCGTAGCGTGAAACGATTTATACTGGCGACAGTGGAAGCAGACAAGTCTTCTCCTAGAAGAGTGCAAATAATCTGAGCATAATCTGAGCACTTGACAATAGTCAATACAAGGCTCAACGGAGATCTCCACAGCACCACAGGTCTACAAGCCGCTGTCAGACAATATTACCTTGCCAGTGAGCAGCAGCTTCTTTATCTGCATTAGTTTCCTGGTTTCGCAAGCCTGATACAACCTCAGCTACGTACGCGGTCCTTACATGACACGAATCCAGCGTACATGGTAGGTAGCCAGTCCTACGCACAGTGTCGGAAAAGGCCCGTTTCTAGTGACATCGCATATCTGTGCTTGATGTAGTACAAGCCAACCCCTCCGACTTGGCCCCCTACGGACAAAGCCTGGCGACTGAATGGCTCTCCCCATCAATCAGCTAATGAATTTCCTGAATCGGCTTCGTGGCTAGGAATCAGCAGGCTCTCTGAGTATTCCTTCCAACGCAGGTGAGCCTATGCTCTCACACCACTACATTGATTTGATCTGCAAGGAGCGAGTTTTGCACTTTTGTTGGGTGGTCTCAAGCATCCTCGTGGCAACAAATGAGATATGCTTAAATTAAATATGGTCAGACTAAATACAACGGTAACTTGAAGAGATTAAAGAATATAGTGTGTAGATTGGGTCCCCTATTGGGCCTATCCTCGTGTACAGCCCGATCGGAGATTTGTTGATGTACTGGGGCGAGAAGCCATCGCCTGTGTGGTATATGCTCGTCCCGCCCATGCAATGAAAATAAACGCCAACATCAGTTTCAGTACCTCAAGTTAGCCCTCAACCAAGCAATTCACTGTTTTCGGTATGGGATCTGAGGTTCCACCTAAATTGAGAGGGTCTATAGCAAGATGGACTGTTATTTTGAGAAATAAACTTGTCGAAATGTGCAGGCGCAAGATGCCCGCATTCAGAGTCTCTCTTTACGCGTCCTGCTTCCCAAATGAATACTGATTTTTTTCAACTTAAATGGTCATATGTAAAGAAATATTGTAGAAACAGTCGAACTCCTAACAGTCCGTGGTCTCGCATCTCAATATTGGTCATGCATGTGCTTTTCAAGCTTTCGCAGAACCGGAAGCATCCCAAACCACCTCTAGGATTGCCAGTGGAGACCTTTCTTGTTGGATCACCCGCTGGAGGACGAATCTTTCATCGGCCGCTGCGAGCAAGGCTTTCCACTCTTGCAGATTCCTTTCACGGGCGTTGAAGAAGCCCTGCATGTTTAGATCCATTGCCCTATAAGTGTCGATCAGTAAAGATGCTTAAATTCTTGTCGATGTCAACGCGTGGTGGCATACCTTATGTGTCGCTCTCTCCATAGGGGGATCTGGCCTGGATCCGGCATCACTGCGTCCTGGATGAGGATCTTGACACCAGGTCGGAGTGCCGGAATCTGCGCTTGGAGTATCTTGAGAGCGTATTTGTCGGCCCAGTTGTGGAAGATCATGCGGAAGAAGTAAACATCGGCCTGTACCACTTGCGGATCAAAAAGTCCATGCGCCTTGAACTCAATGCGTCCTTTCAAATGGTCGGGCACGCCAGACTCAGCGCCTTTGACGACCAAATCCATGTCTTGGACCAGTAGCTTGACGTTTTCGAAGCTCTTTGCCAACTCTATGGAAACATGGCCTTTGGATCCCCCAACGTCGGCGATGAGTACATCGCCTAGGCTAGTCCAATCGTATAGCTTGGGAACTTCCCTGATGGCGTAACCTGGATTATGGTCGAAAGATTTCATTGAAGCTGCAAAGCGGGTGGCTCGCATAGGGTCTGCGCTGAGAACCTCGTAGATCGATTGATCGGTGTTATTGGCAAGACAGAAACCCTACAAAGGTCAGTACGTGCTACATAAAAACTTATGGTCAAGCTTCCGACGACCGGAGCAGATCAAAGCAGGAAATCGGCTAAGGAGACTGAGATGTACTTGCAGTCTGATTGGGTTCCTCAGACGATGGCCACTTCTCTATTGCGTCTACCATCTACGGTAAAGCATTTATAGTCAGTTCACTCCTGTAGAAAGTAGAAATCTCATTTTAGGGGGCAATTGGTGACATACCTTGGTAGCAGCTGGCCAGCCTTCCCGCGCTCCAAGGCCGACCCAGGCATTTATGTATGGAATGGTCATGAACTTAGAGATCTTTGTATGTGCCACCATACCAGGCTCAGGTTCCCTCAATACACGTAAAGTCATCGCATGCCTGACTAGGCGCCTGACGAGCGCTTCATCGAGCCCAGACTTCTGCGAGATCTCTTCAAAGGATATTTGGCCACCAGGAGGTATCATATCGACAATGTGGAATCGACAGACCGCGTCCATGCTAACCAGGTTGGAAATCTTGGATCATTCATTAACTCGAGCAAAGACCCAGCGGAACCCCAAGCAAGGCTTACCGCAGCAAATTTGAAGACTAGTGAGAACGGCTCGAGGAGTAACTCGTGTAATTCGGCAGTCGCGTCAAGAACAGCATCTTGAAGATTGGCTACATTAGCAGGAAGGCATTCTGGGCTATTCTCGGCCCAGGAGGGGGACGGCACTCCCTGGGCTGAGAGGAGCTCCTGCAGTTCGGCGACGGCAGTGCTAATCTTGTCAGCTAGGGCTACAATTTGCGGAGCGGAGTTAGGTGACGCCATTGTCGCTGCGAAGTGTACGATGAACAACTTTCAATCTTGAAAAGATGTAACAGTAGGTAGACAAGACAAGAAAGATACGCAATCTAGAGGTGGGAGACAAAAAGGATCTAATTCTTTGCTTGAGCCTCGTTGTTGCTACTTGTCGAAGTTGCGGGGCCTTTCGAAACTGTTGGTCGTACAGCAGGTTCACAGCAGGTTTTTGTCTGCTACCTGCTCTGTTGGAACTACGACGCAGATATGAGCCTGCACAGTGCATGCATTTAACGACCTAGGTACCTAAGTACCTACATGGGCAGGTATCTGGTAGGTACATATGTATACTACTAATGTATGTACTTCGTATTAATGGCCCCGGCCCTGGTTTATAAGACTTGTAAACTGTTAAACGGCCAATTAACTATAAACCTTTAAAATTGCCTTATTTATTTAAAAGGCTTATTATTATTTTAAGGCATTATTTTTTAAAGTTTATTATAATTATAAAAATTATAATATATTATATTATTATAATTATAATAAACATTTTAATTAATTAAATTATATAAACTTTAAAAATATTTTTATAAAACTTATAAAATATATTTTATTAAAATATATTATAAATATAATAAATATACCGTATATATATATTTTATATTAAATTATATTATATAATTATAAAAGTTAAAAACGTGTAATTATAATAATTAAATAAAATTTATTAAATAACTTTTAAATAATTAAATTATATTATTTAAATATTTTTAATTTTATTATAAACTTATATTATTTAATTTACATTTAAAAACTTTATAAAATAATATTAATATTTTATTATTTAAAACGTTTAATAATACGTTATTTAAAATTAATTTAATGTAAAATATAACTTATATTTAAAAATTATTTTTTTAATATATAAATATAAAAGTTATTATATTTAAATATTTTTATCGGTAATATTTAAATAATTAAAATAATAATTATATAAAAAAAATTATAAAAACCGTATTTAAATTATATAAAAGCTTTATTAAACCGTATAAAAAAATATTAAAATATTTTACCGTATAATATTTATTTAAAAAGTTATTTTCTTTTTAAATTATTAAATAATTATTATATTAATATATAATATTAAATTTAATTATTTAATTACGTTAATTTATTTATAATTTTATATATTATAAAATAATGTTTAATATAAATAAAATTAATATTAATTAATTACTTTTATTAAACGTTATAAAAAATATAATTTATAATATATAAATCGCGTTAATAAAAAAATTATAAAAAGTATTTACGTATTTATATTATTAAACGTAAAAATAACGTATTTAAATATTTTATTTAAAATAAATAATTATAATAAGCTTTAAAAAATAATACCTTAAAATAATAATAAGCTTTTTAAACGAATAAAGTAATTTTAAAGGTTTATAATTAATTGGCCGTTTAATAGTTTAAAGGGCTTATAATTTAAAGTGGCCCTCCATCGAGTAATTACGATTATTAATGCATTCGAACTAACGGCACATTGCTCGGGTAAGTTCATAATACTATATGAAAAGGACTGTTTAATTGTGTCATATTTAAAAATATAATCCTCATACGCCCTCTATCCCATGCTTCAACAGCACGAATACGACGAATTCCACCCCGTGCGACGAGGTAATGAAAGACAAGACAACACTGGGAAGGCCATTACAAGACTCTCGCATATTGATTTCACTTTTTCCCGGCGCCCACACCCTTACGCGACCCGTGGGCCGACCAGCTACCTGTCACGACGGCGAGCATGAGAGGGGGTTCACAACATCGTTGTTCCGCGAAGGTCTCAAGCTATCTATCCTAAGGGGTACATGTACCTAAGTACATATACTGCTATCTTCCTTTGTTCCCAAAGGGATACAGGGAAGTTTTCGTTACCAGGCTCTTTGTATAGGGGCAGACAGATCGTCTGACACTACCGCCGACCGCCTCGCTACAACTGTCACTATTCGACCACGCTATGACCCAGTGCCTTAGTAGTCTCGACCATTCCGTTGCAGGCCTGGGGAGAGGCTATTTTGCAACGGGTTTTCCAGCCATTGTGTCCTGTTACCTAAAGTACGTAATAAACTACTATGCTCATTTCAAGCCCTATGATATACTAAGCTACAAAGTTTATCATATCGAACTAAGCTTCCAAGAGAGTTACATCGGCTTTCAGAACTGCTCCAGCTTTGATGCCAATGGTGTATTGGTCGCTCTCCAATTCAAGGTCTCTGGCTACGATATCCTGGAACTTGAAATCAAAGCGTCGAATCAGGGCAGCAAGCGTTATATATATCTCGGCCCACGCAAGACTGGTTTGGCAGATTGTGTCAGTCAAGGACGTGTTGAAAGTAGACTCCGAAATACGGAGGTTTGACCTACTGCATACCTAGGCACATCCTCGTCCCCTTCGAGAATGGTGCAAAGGTTTTATCTAGCTTCTTTCGCGCCTCCAGATTCATCCATCTTTCTGGATTAAAGGATAAAGGGTCAGGATATAAAATTTCGTTGGTATGCATCAGAATGGTCGTCATAGAAACGGGTGTCCCGGCGGGGATACAGATGTCGCCGTAGAAGGTATCCTTGTCAGGAGAGATACGAGCCATGCGTGACCCGATGCCTGGACTTAGGCGAATACCTTCCATAATCACAGACGTCAAGTAAGGCAGCCTCTCCAGGGTCTTTAGATCGACATTAGCCTCTCCAGACGAAGACTGCTCGCTCACTGTGTCAAGCTCTGCCCGTAGTCGCTGCAGAATGGTACGGTTGCTGAAAGCGTGATAACAGATTAATCGCATCACGCTGGCCGTCGTCTCGAAACCGGCGCCCGTGACGATTCTTACTTCGTCCAAGACCCGCGGGAACGTCTTCTCTTCCGGTGAAAGCTTCGAGTTGACTATCTCGTGGACGATGGTTCGAGGTGAGGCCACCTGCTCGGTAGAGGATGTAGCAGCCATGCTGAGGAGGTTTTTTGTGTCTTCTTCACATTCCTAGCGCCGACTGTCAGTAACCCCAAAGTCGGCATAAGGTCTAAAGCGTACCTGAATGTACCCAAAGAATTCCCTGGTACCCTCGTTGGCTATTTTGAACATCAGGCTGCGAGGAATGGATTGCATGGCTGGTCCAAACCAAGGTAGGTGCTTCGTTATGCGCCAGATAGCGCCCCCTTGTCGGAACATCTTCGTCATGGACACGTTGAAGTCATCCTTATCTAAGGCGCCGTATGTTTTGTTGAGATTGAATTCGCATGAGATATCCCGCGTAATGGCGCTTAGCGCGGCCCCCAAGTCGACAGTTTTCCCAGCGAACCCGGAAAGCCTACCACAGAGCTTCGCGACATTCTTATCGATGACGTCCCGGCGAGAAGCTACCCTTGCCTTGGAAAAGAAATGATTCATCGGTAGACGGCGAGCCTTGTGAATATTGTGTGGTCCGGTGCTATCGTCACGTAAGCACGAGAAATCATCTGTGCAGATTTCAAAAAAAAAAAAATTTTGGGGGGGAGAACCAGAGTGTGGCGCCCTTGGCGGAAAAAGCATCGTATGTCCACTCATATTTGTCCCATCGGCCTTCTTGTCGGTAGAGTTTTTCATGATAGCTAGGGTCGACTACATGGAGTTCGTACGGGCTGATGCGGATAATGGGTCCTGGGCAAAAAAACGAGAAAGCCAATCAGACAGTACTCAGGCAGAGAGACACGAGGATGACTTACCGTATTTCCTGTGTAAGTCGGCAATCTTCAGGGTGTATTGTCCCCCGCAGACAATATCGAAGTAAGCCTCATACAAACGTGTTATAGCGGCTAGTTTAGGCCCTGGAAATCGAGCGAGAGGATGTAAGACGAGTTGATAGAAGACAAGGGCCACCGCGTAGACGGTGAGCACTGTAGCAAAATCACACCAGGATAGGATTTCCATGCTAGCAAGCTAGGTACAAGATGTCAACTAGTTGTGCCTCACTGCTGAGCAAGCAGATATGATTCGATATTGATATGATACAAGTTATGGAAAGAAGATAGACCTAAGCTCGAAGTCGTAGGTACGCAATCGTCTTTCTTCTTAAGGGCTCAAGGGAAGATCCCTGGAATGGCAATCCGAAAACCCTTTAATTGCATGCCCATTTCCGAGATTATATGTAACATCAGCATCATATACACCACACTGTTCAGCCTAAAAACGCCAAGCCGGCTGATGGTCCAAGGACTCCAGCCTATAAGGCTGGCAGGAAAGCAAGATCCACCAAGGGTGGACTGTGGGCCCCTGAAGGTACTTGTCTAGCGGGGCGTATCAAGCATTAGTTCCCGCGCGGAGTGCCGGGGTGCCCCCACAACATCGTCTGTCGCTACTACCGTTGCAGTGAACGATGTTGGGGGCCAAAAGCCTTGCACAAACAACGACTAAAGTGAAAAGGGGGGTTTCCCTAGCCTAGCCCATATCCTTGCCAACGCCGCGCAAAGCTGGATAGATATTCGGAGTAGCAGTGCAGACAGTACTTGGTGTGCGGTGATTCCATCCTTCATGCAATCATGATTCAAAGAGTGACGAGAGATAGCTGCTCTGAGTGGGATTCGTATCTAATGACGAGTCCTCTTGACATTTGCCCCCAATGCGATATCGCACGGCTCTCGACCAAGGTCTACGTCATCTGATATTCCGCCCTCTCCATTCTCGACGACTGCGCCCGAGGCACCTCTTGATTCACCGAAGAACAACCTCTTCTCCCCCCAACCCAAAGGCACGTGAGTAGTCAAGGCCTCCTCGTCTTCTCACATGTGTAGCAGACCGAAGTCCCAATTCCAGCTTCCAGACAGCATATCCGGGGTTGCTCACAAGCAAGATACCTATTCTCCGCCATGGTCGACCAATCCTCTGACCACGCCTTCGTGCCGGCGCCCGCATCTTCAGCGGCACCGAACTCTCTGGCTGCCGCCGACCCCTCCACGCAGTCAGGTGAGGGTGGCAAGACGATGCTGGCCTCCGAAGACGAGCGCATGACCGGCCGGGAATACCAGGCCGGTGTTAGACTCGCCGTCATTGTAGCCGCTCTCGCCTTTGCCAGTTTCCTCATATTGCTGGACGCCATGATCGTCAGCACGGTAGGCTATTCCACCGAGCATCGGATGGGGTGGATAGGACTTTGGATGAAAGACTGACCGTGCGACTCAGGCCATTCCAAGTATCACCGATTCGTTCCATTCCCTTGCTGACATCGGGTGGTATGGTAGCGCATATCAGTTCGGCACGTATGTAATACACGCCCATCTACACACGCTAAATGATCCTGAGTTAACCCATGTCGTCGTCCTTCAAGTGCGGCTCCTCAGTTGTTGACGGGTAGGATTTACAGGTTCTTCAACACCAAGGTCTGTCTGAGTCTTGTGCCGTTCGTGCTTCAGTTGGTCTGACTGGACCAGTGGACCTTTTTGATCTTCTTTGCTGTGTTTGAGATCGGTTCTATCCTTTGTGGGGCTGCCGTCTCGTCCTCCATGTTCATCGTCGGCCGTTTCGTCGCTGGCTTCGGCGCCGCAGGCATTAGGAACGGCTCTCTCAACATCGTCTCAAACTGCGCTCCGCTTGAGAAGCGACCCCGTGAGCGTGACCATGTCCCCGGTACGGTAAATGTGCTGACTGACATCTCTGGTTACCACAGCACTGATAGGTTTGCTGATGGGCTGTAAGTCCCATAACTCTCCCATCATGTGCTGTTGCTCGATCATATTAACCCACGACAAAACAGTTAGTCTCCTTGGACTTGTTGCGGGCCCATTGATCGGGGGTGCCTTTACATCTTATACTACCTGGCGTTGGTGTAAGTCGCGAGCAGTCTTTCACTCTCTAAGACTTGACTTACAGAATCAGGCTTCTACATAAACCTGCCAGCTGGTGGGTTATCAGCGATTGCCATCGTTCTCCTGCATCTCCCAGAAGAGCCAAATAAGCCCAGGGCGAGGTCCTTGCTTCCGAAGCTTCATTATCACCTCGATCTCGCGGGTTTCATTCTGAATGCCTCGGCTGTCCTGCAGCTCCTTCTTGCTCTACAGTTCGGTGGTCAGGCCTACCCCTGGAAATCGTCTCAAGTGATTGGCCTCTTCTGTGGTGCTTTTGCAACGTTCGTCGTCTGGTGCTTCTGGAACCGATACCGCGGCGAAGATGCACTCCTACCCCGCGTTCTAATCAGACGAGGCAGCGTCCTTGCTGCTGGGCTGTATTACGCTCTTCTTATGTCGGCGCTTTATGGAGCAGTATATTATCTTCCCATCTATTTCCAGGCGGTCAATGGAGCAACCGCGTTGCTCAGTGCTGTATATCTCTTACCAATGATTCTAGCACAAATCTTCACAGCGGCCGCCGCCGGTGGCGCGGGTAAGTCTAATAGGTATTGCTCAATCGTCTGCTATTATTGATACCCTATTATAGTATCCAAGATAGGCTACGTAATTCCCGTAGCTATCTTCTCTACAGTGTTTCTTTCCGTCGGAAGTGGCCTCTACTCCATTTTACGGCCTGGTAGTCCAACTGGCCAATGGGTCGGGTTTCAGATCTTGGGGGGTATTGGTTCCGGTGCTGGTTTACAGTTGGTCCGTCTCCCTCAAGTGACCTAGGTAGCAAGTGTGCTTTGCTCCCTTTATAGATGGCTGATTTGGTTGCAATAGGCCATCATCGCTATCCAAGCCGCCATGGATGGTGAAGAGCTCTCATCCGGCATCGCTTTTGCCATATTCAGCCAGAACCTTGGCCCGGCCATGACGCTAACACTTATGAATGTCATATTCAGCTCGAGTCTGCAGACGCAACTCGGCCAGCAGGCGCCCCAGGTCGACGCCGCGGCTATTATACATGCCGGTTCCACAAGCTTCCGCTTAATCGTCTCGCCTGAAGATCTGCCGGCTGTGATCGACGCATATGCAAACAGCATCGACCGCGTATTCTACCTAGTGGCGGCGTCGGCGGCGGCATGTGGGGTAGCTCTATGGGGAATGGGTTGGCATGATATGCGGAAAAGGGACGGCGAAGATACGAAGTCAAACATAGCCAGCAACGGCCGCTTAACAGAGGAAGGGGAAAAGGTATCTTAACAGCCACGAGAGATGTGAAGAGATTGACCTCAAAGCCCAAAGAGAGGTGACGTCTAGAAATGAATTATTGTAGTAGAACGAATAAATAAATGAGCTGTCTTCTTAAAAAGCCGCCCTTTCACTCAAATACCTAGGTACGGTGCCCTTATCTGTTCATTTCTCTCTAAATTTGATCAAACCCCACAGATAGATTCAATCTGCCATGTACCTACCTAAGTAGGTAGTATCGAAATCAATGACGTGAATCTTCTCGCTTAATAATTGCTCATTACTACCTACTAGGTTACCTGAAATATAAATATTGCCCGTGGCGCTGCTAGCCCTGCCGCGTACTTCCTTCTTCCTCACCTTGGTCCTGTAGTTGCAGAAGATCATCTATCTATCTAGGTAGGTAGTCATTGTAACGCCTCACGCCTCTCAGCCGTAGAGTTGCCAAACACTGCTAAAACGAAGTCCAGGAACCTGTCGAAAACAGTGATGGCGATCGGCTCCAGGCAGGCTGCTGTATATTTTATGCAGTGCATTATACCCACCATCATTGCTGCCGCCAGCGACCACTCTGCCCAATGCGTACGGATTACTGCACCTGAGCTTGAACTTCTATCTAACTTGGCATTAGTGTGGCGCTTTGCTTTCAGCCCTTCCAGGACAGGTATTCTACTCGAACACCACGGCCTATGATGATCGTGTTTCCGCCATCTGGTCTCTAACGGCTGCTCTACATCCATGGTGCTTCGTGCTTCCGTACGACACGAACGATACATCAATTGTCATTAAGACCTTGGTAGCCAATCAATGTCCCTTCGGTATCAGGGGCGGTGGCCATGCACATTTTGCCGACTCTAACAGCATCCACGAAGGAGTAACGATTGACTTCGGTTACATGAATATTACGACTTATGATGAGGACAATAAATCTGCTTCCATCACGCCCGGCGCAAGTTGGCAGTCTGTCTATGAAACTCTCCAGCCCCAGTATGTCCATCTGTTCCTTAACACTGCCATGTAATGCTCATTCATTGGAAAGCGGCGTCACGGTCACAGGGGCACGGGATGGAGGCGTCGGCACAGCTGGTTTCATAACTGGTGGTGGGAACTCATTTCACTCCACCTCCCATGGCTGGGCATGTGATAACATAAAAAATTTTGAAGTTGTGCTCGGTAACGGCACGGTAATCAACGCCAATACGGACGTGAACAAGGATTTATGGCAGGCATTGAAAGGCGGCTCGGGGAACTTCGGTCTGGTCACTCGCTTTGATATGTATACCATCGAGTTCCCAGACGCCTCGAACCCGAACATATGGGGTGGCTTCGCTCAATACGACCTTAGCGCCACTAAAGATTTGATCGCATCCTATGTCGACTTTACCGAGAAAAACTATTTGGATGAAAATAGCTCTACGTCACTGTTTTGGATTTATTCTCACCCAAGTGAGTACGGTCCTACGTGTGAAAGGCTACCTGGTGTACAGTGGTTAACCAAAACACCAGCGAGATCCTTGACCCTACAGGTTGCCATGGACAATACTCTAAATATCCCATACCCTCCTGCGTACGACCGATACTTCAGTACGCCAGGCTTGACCAACACATCGCTAAGCTCAGCTCCCATGTCTGAGATCACTGCAAAAAATGATGCCGGTCAGCCGGCAGGACGACAGTACGCCACGCCCCATCAGCACCCTGCCAATGACATTTTGAGCTTTCAGGCGTCATTTAACGAGGGCTGATAATCTCGCAGAAATATCTGGGTCACGACAACCTGTAGAAACGATCCGTGAGTCGCTATCGAGCCTCGAATATTAGCTTAGAAGAAGCTCACCTCTTTGCAGCCGCATTATCGCATACGCCGCCGAGAGACATGGTGCGCTAATTGCCAACATATTGGCCAGCCAAGTCACCAACAACAGCGGCCTCATGTCATTATTCGCTGCCTTTCCAATCACTCAGGCCATGATAGCACATGGAACAGCCAACGGTGGGAACGCAATGAACCTGGAAGAGAAATCGGGAGGTGGAAACGGTGTAGTATTTGGAGCGAGCCTCGCGATTGATGGCGAGGAGAACGCTGCGCTGGCGTATCCCATCATGAGACAGTGGGTAGGTGAGGTTGACGCGTATGCTGCCTCGTTGGGGGTCAACTGGGATTGGCAATTCCTGAACTACGCTCATGGGGCGTTCCAAGAGCCTATTACAAATTATGCCACGGACATGATTAGGGCTGCTTCGTTGAAATATGACCCTGATCAGGTGTTCCAACGTCTCCGCAGAACGGGGTTTAAGATTCCGGCAGTGGCGTAGTAATCTGCATTTAGAGATAAGGTGGCCTCTTTTTTATTGAAGATTGCCTAACGAATTGGCACCCCACGTTCTTGAACGTGGCGTTCAAGCTCGCAACACCATGCATATGTACACCATGATGCAGCTCCTTCAACCCCCTATCCCCAGCCTCATATTAGTAATCCTCAGACCACAGCTCACATAAACCTTCCCTGTCCGCTGCATCAGAGGCAATACTGCACATTCATAAATGCCGGGTAGGATTGACAATCGTTGTCGTGGCCTAGGTACCGTAGCGGCAAAATGTGATTACTGAGAAGCATTAGAATTTGAAGAAGCATTGTAAAAAGCCCCTGAAAGATGCATTGCCCGCTAAAATTGGTAGAATTGCAGCTGCAAAGCCCCGCGTCAGCTGTTTGACAGCTGCTGAGTACCAGAAATACAGCAATGCATGTAAATTTACAAGGCTTGCCAGAGGCTACAAGGCTTGCCAAAGGCTATTGTAATGCTCGTAAAGCCTTGTTACCCATTACGAGCACCTGTCGCCCTCTGCCATCACCTGTAACACTGTATAACGTGCACCCTTTTAATTTAACACCTTTAATATAACACGTTTAACGCGTTTACATTATTTTTAACTTTATATTTTTATTATATTTAACATTATATTTAACATTACATTTTAAATTAAATATATCGTAATTTATTTATTTATTATTATTTATTATATTTATTACATTTATTACATTTATTATATTTATTATATTTATTACATTTATTATATTTATTATATTAAATATTATATTAAATACACTTTTAAAACTTATAATTTAATTAATTTAAATATATTAATTAAATATATTTTAAATAATTTAAATTAATTAATTTAAAGTAATATAAGTTAATTTTTAAAATAATTTAAATATATTAAATAAATACGCGATAAATAATTTAAGTTAAATAATTTAATTTAATATAAATTAATTAAGTAAATTAAATAAATTAAGTTTATTAAAAATATAATAATATTATTAAAATTTAAGCTTTTAAGTTTTAATTAACTTTATTTTTAATTAATTATATAAACTTTATTATTATTATAATATACTTATAACTTTTAATTTTTATATATATAAATATTATTATATTTTATATATTTATTAAATTATAAGTTTTTTACGTTATTTTTAATTTTATTTTTATTAAAATAATTCGATTTTTATTAATATAACGTTAAAAAAATTATATATATATTTTTCTCGATAAATTTTAATTATTTTTAATTATATTAAAAAGTTAATATTTCGTAATAAAATTATTACTTTTAATAACATTTTTATATTTTTACCGAAATTAATAAATTATTAATAAATTATATTTCGTTAAAATTAATTAATTAAATTACTTTAATTTTTAAATTAAGTTAATTAAATTATTTATAATTATAAAAACCTTACTTTTATAAGGTTCTTTAATTTTATTATAAGTTTTTTTTACATTTTAAAATCTTTTAATTTTTATTTTTTATACTTTTTTAAGATTATTTTTAACATTTAAAATTATTATAAAACATTTAAAAATAATGTTTTTAAGCCTTATTTATCGAAATATACATTATTTTAAATATATTTTTTATCTTTAAATTTTTACAAATTTTTTACATTTATTTTTAAATAATTTATACTTATTTTAAAAATAAACTTATTTAATTTTAAAAAGGTAAATTATTTATTTAAAAAAATCGCGTTATTTAATTTACTTAAAAAAACTTAATTTTATTAAAATTAACTTTAAAACCTTTAAATAATATTTTTATTAATAAAAAAAGCACTTTAATTATAATTATAAAAAAATAAATTTTAAATTATTTTAAAGCTTTTATAATATATAATAAAACCTTATATTTAAAACTTTTTATTATAACTTTATTAATAATTTATATAAGTTTTTATTTATATTTATTTTAATAAATTTAAAACATTTTATAATTTAATAAACTTAAAAGGTTTTAATTTAAAAAACGTATATATAAAATTTAATAATAATAATGTTTTTTTTTAAATGTTTAACTTTACCGTTTTTAAATAAATAAAGTAATTACTTGTAATATAAAGTTTTAAATTTTTATTAAAAATTTAATAAAAATTTCTTTAAATATATATTATTTAATTATAAATAAATTAAAATTTAAAAGTATTTAAAAAATACCGAAATAAATATTTAAAAATTAAACGATTTAAACTTTAAATTACCGGTTATTAAATAAATATTATATATTAATGTAAATTTAATAATTTATAACTTAATTATTAAATAATATTAAGTTATATTTTTTATTTTAAAATCGAAAAAATATTATATTATTTTTAATAAAAAACATTTATTTAAAAATAAAGTTTTTATAATATAATTTATATGATTTTTTATTATTTTCTACATTTTTAACACTTAAAATTTTGCCTTTATTTTTAACCTTAAATTTTATTTTTAATTTATCGTTAAAATTTAATATAACATTTATATTTAAATTTATTAAATATAAATTAATAATTAATTTAATATATAATTATAAAGTTTTAACATTTAAAAATAATTTAAACTTTAACGATTAATAAGTTAATTTTTTTATATATTTAAATATTTTATATATTTATAAATATATTAAAACGAAATTTATACTTAAAAAAAAGTTTAATAATAAAAATAAAATTAAAGATTTTAATAATTATTTTACCGTTATTATTTTAATCGTTAAATTTTTTTTTATTTCCGTTAAAAAGATTTTAATTAATTACAGTTAAAATTAAAATAAACGTAACTTTAAAGTTATATATAAATTAATTTTAATTAAAATTTTAAATGTTTTTAAAAATAAAATTTTAAAGTTTATAAAAAAGTTTAAAATTATAATAATAAGCTTAAATTTTTAAAAATAACTTATAAAAATTAAATACTTTAAAAAGTAATTTATTTAGTTTAAAATTAATTATAATAATAATTTTATTATTTAAATAATTATTAATATTATTATAAATTATAATAAATTATAATATAATAAAACTTATATATAAGTTTATTAATTAAAAAAATTTAACTTAAAATAACTTTTTATTAAATATTTAAATTAAAATTAACGTTATTTTATTAATTTTAAATAATAATATTAAATTTGTAGTATTATCTTGCTTAATTTATAATACCTTAGTTTTTTTCCTTGAATTTTTCCGGCTTAATTTTAATACTTTTTATAATATCCTTTATTAATTTAACGAAACCTAGGTTTATAGCTTTGTAAAAAACATTATGATATTTATTGAAAAATTAATAAAATAATGATATAAATTATATTATATTAAAATATTTAAAGAATATACTGTTTTAAATTAAAAGGTTAAGCTATTTTAAATGCCCGGAAAAATTTTATCCTACATCTTATTATTATAACCATTTCAATTAACCCTACCTATTTAAAAATGGCATTTTTAAGTATATAAAAAGCTTAAAAAATATCTCTAAAAAATGGTAAAAATTTTAAGCCTAGTTGCATTTTTCTGCAACTTCTTTTAATTAAGCTGTTAATAGTTAAATTAATTAAAATATAAGGTCTTTTAAATATAATAAATTTAACGCAATTTAAGGCTTTAATACCCCTCGTAACATATATATTTAAATTAAAGATTAACTTAAATAGCTTAATTAAATAAAAGCCTATCGTAATACGCTTTATATTAGAATTTTACTTTTTTTCTAAGCTATTTATTAATTTTAAATATAATACCATAGCATTAATATTAATAAAGATATAACTAAAAACATAACATGTATCGCAAAAAAGTAACAGAAAAACCTTAAGTAAAATACTATAAATTGAGCAAGGTTATATTACGGATTTAATATTATTCATTTTAAAATATAATTTTATTAATATATAAAATAAAAATAAAAGTTACTTTAAAAGTTTAAGTTATAAAACGTTAAGTTTTAAACTTATAAAACACTTTATTATTAATAAAAATAATATAAAATTAAATAATAATAATATTATTTATTAATAATTTAATATTATAAATATAAAGTTTATTATTTTAATTAAAAAATATATATTAAATATAATAATTAAAAAGGTTTAATAAAAGCTTAAAAAAATAATTAACTTTAAAATAATATTAATAAATTTAAAAATAAATTAAATAATAAAAACGTTAAATTAAAAAATTATTATTTTAATAATAATAAAATTTAATAATATTTTACATTTTAAAATCCCTTTTATTAATTAATGAAAGTTATTAATTTAAACTTAATTTAATGTATTTTTATAACCGTATATATTAATTTAAATAACTTTAATATATAATTATTTTTTTATATAAAACTTATATATTTTTAAAGCTTTTAATTAAATAATTTAAATAAACTAAATTATATTATTATAAATAATTCTTTTATTATATACGATATAATTAAATTAAAATTATAACAATGTTAATTATTTAAGTATTATATAATTTAATAGCTTAATTAAAAGTTTAAAAACATTTTAATTTAAAGTTATATTTATATTTAAATTTAAAACCGTATATTAAACTATTATATATATAATTAACATTTATATAATTTTTAAATTGAAAGCTTTAAATTAATTTATATTTTAAATTTTTTAAAAAAATTATTAATTATTTATTTAAATATAAAATCCTTTAAATTAATAAATTTAAATTAAATAATTACTTAAAAATTAAATGTTTCGATTATATAATACCTTAACATTTATTATTTTAATAATTTCACTTTAAATACATTATAATAAATATATAAAATAATTATTTTAATATAATTTAATATATTTAAATCGTTTAATTAAAGGCTTTTAAAAATATAAATTTAAAATAAAAAAATAATAAATTAATAAAGTTATTTAAATTAAAATAAAAGTATATTAAAATTAATTTAAACCGGCGGAAAGTTAATTAAAAAACAGCATTTTAAAAAGTAAAGTATTATTAAATTTTATTATTATTAAAATAATAATTTTTTTAAATTAAAAACTTTAAATATTAATTATATTATTAATTTAACTTTTATAATATTAAAATTATTATTAAAAACGATATAACAATTAATTTAAATAATAATAAATATATATATAATAATTTTAAATTATTTATTTATTTTAATACTTTTTTTAAATTATATAAAGTTATTATAATAAATAATATAACAATTATATTTATAATTTACGAAAATATATACCTTTTCGTTAAATTAAAAACAAGTTAAATTAATATTATTATTTTTTATAACGTAATTTATAATTTTAATGTTTTTTATAATATATTTAATATAAAAAAATTATATTAATAAAGTGTAATTATTAATAATTACTTTAATATTTTAATTAAAAAATTAATTAAAAAAAAGTTAATTAAAATTTACGTTTAATTTTAACTTTTATTTTTAATTATTAAATTATATATAAAAGATTTTTATATATAAAGTTTATTATAATATTATTAATATATTAATATATTAAAATTAAAATTTTTAAGTTTAAAATTAAAGCTTATATATATAAAATATATATATTTAATAAAATAAGTTATTTTATTAATTATTTTTTATTAATTATAATATTAAAGCTTTTATAAGTTATATATTAAAATTTTATAAAGTATAAAATTAAATATAAAAAGAAATATACGGTATATAATATAATAATCTTTTTTTATAACGATATTACTTTATAACGATATATTAATTATAACGATACTTTTTTATATACACGGTTTTTTTATATAAATATAACGATATTTTTAAATTTTTTACGTTAAATTAATATATCGTTAAAAGTTTTAATTTTTTAATGTAATATCGTAATATTTAAATAAAATTTTAGCTTTAATATAATAAACTTTTATTTAAAATAAAAGTAAAAATATATAAAGTATTTATATTTTTATAAAATTATATAACTTTTTATATAATTCTTTTATATTTTATTAAAAAAAGTATATAACTTTTTTATTATTTATTTAATATAAATTAATTACTTAAAAACTTTATTTTAACGATATAAATATTACGTTTAACTTATATCGTTATAAAAGGAGTTTATTATATTAATATTTACTTTAAATATAAATAAATTAAATTTTTTTTAAATAAAATTATTACTTTAATATTCGTTATTATTAAATAAATAATTATTATTATTAAATATTAAATTAATTTTACCGTTTAAATATTATACTTTAATAAAAGTAAAAAATTTACTTAAATAATAAATTAAATAAAAGCATAAAACATTATAATATATATTATTATTATTAATTATTACGAATAATTTAAATTAATTATTTAATAAATAATTAAAATAATATTTAACGATATAAGTTTATTTAAATTTTTTTTACTTTTTATAAAACTTACGGTTATTATAACTTTAAATTTATTACTTATATTAAATAACTTAAAAAATAAAGCTTTTAAATTAAAATTTATTAATATTATAAAATTATATTTTATATATTAACGTTTATAAATTATTAACTTACGAAAATATAAATATTAAACTTATATATATAATAAATAATTTAAACTTATTAAAATTAAATTAAAGGTTATAAAAAATTAATTAATAAAATATAATAACCGTTATAATATAATTTATTACGTTTAAATATTTTTATAATATAAAGTTATAAAAGTATTTAATGTAAAATTTAATAATAAAATGTTAAATAAACTTTTTAATTAAAACTTTTAAAACTTATTAAAAACGGTTTTTATTAAAATTTTTTAAAATAATAATAATAATAAAAATACTAGTTTTTATAATATATTATTTTAATTTAACGTTTTTAAACCTTTTATAAAAGAATTTATTAATTTAAAGCTTTTTTTAATTATTATTTCTTAAAGGAATAATTTTTTATCGTCGTTAAAAATAATTATTTCGGTTTAAATTTAATTTTAAATTTAACTTTAAGTATAACTTTTAATAACTCCTTAAATTATATTTAAAACTTTAATTCCTGAATTTATATAAAAAAATTAAAAATAAAAAACTTAAAATAATAATTTTTAAAATGTTTTATTTAATTAAAAGCTTTTAAATTTTTAACTTAAAAACTTAATATTATATTAAAAAACTTTTAATTAATAAACTTCCGTATTTAATTAACTTTAAAAGTTAATTTTTATACTTTTAATATTTTAATTAAAAACGTTAACTTTAATTTAATAATTATATTTTTAAAAAAAAGTATTATATAAAAGGGTTAATTTATTTATTTATATATATTTAAACGAGTATTTTAATAAATTATTTTTTTATTAACCTTATTTAACATTAAATTAAATTATATTTAATTTACGGGCATTTAAAATTATCCGTTTATTAAAAGCTTTAAATAAGTTTATAAAGATTTTATATTTTAAAACTATTAAAAATTAACCTTTAAAAAATAACTTTACGATTTAAAATTTTAAAATATTTAAACGTTAATAAATCCTTTTAATAAAAAGTATATATTATTAAAAAAATAAGTTATAAATTAAAAGTTTAACGAAAAAATTAATTAATTACGTAATTAAATTAAGTGGATAATATAAAATAATTATAAAAATATAAACTTTTAAACCTTTTAAAATATATATTTAATAATAATTAATTTAATTTTAATAAAATTATTTTTAACTTTTATAATTATATTTAAATTAATTTTAAAATAGTTTAATATTATTATTACTTTTTTAAATAATTAATTAATTAATAAAATAATTTATATAAAATAATTATATAATTTTATTAAAAATTTTATTAAAGTGTGTTTTTTTTAAAAAGCATTTTATAATTTATATAAAGCTTTTTTTAATAGTTTTAAACTTTTATTATAATATTATATAAGTTAAAATTTAAACCTTTAAATTTAAATTATTATATATTTAAAAACGAAAATATTAAAACTTTAATATTAATATATATTAATAATTTAATTATAAACGTTTTAAATAAAATTATTATCGTTAATATAAAAAAAGCTTTCTTTAAATTTTTTAAGTTTAAAACGTTTAAAAATATCCACTATTTTTTAAGCTTTATTATTAAAAAAAATTTATTAAACCGTTAAATTTAAATCGGTTAAAAATAATTTATAAATAAAATGTTTTTTAAATACGAATTCTTAAAATTACATTTAATTAAAACCCCGTAAAAATACGATATTATTATACCGGTTATTTAAAAATTAATAATTAATAAACGTTAAATTAAATTATATTAAAGTTATATTAAATTAATAAATTATATAGCTTATAAAATAAAGTTTAATATCGTATAAATTATTAATAAATTTAACGAAATAAATTTAACTTTTTTTATATTATATTAAAAGGTTATTAAACATTTAATAAAATATATTAAAAGTATAAAACATTTAAATATTTTATTAAATAATTTAAATTATACATTAAAAAATTTATAAATTATTAAATTTAATAATACCGCCTTTAATAATATATTTAATATAAAATAATTAATAAATAAAATAATGGTTTTTATAATTAAAAAATTAATTTATAAAAAATTTAAAAAGTAAATTATTATTATTTTATTATTTATTAAAGTTAAATTTATTAACTTTATATTTTTAAATAAAACTTTAATTTAAAATTTTAAGTTATTTAAAAATATTAATTATATTTAACTGTATTTTTTAACGATTTTTACGGACTTAAAAAACGTTTAATTTATTATTTTAAATTTTTTTAATAATGTTAAAATTAAATATATTAATATAAAATATAAATGAATTATTAACGTTATTAATAAAGGCGAGTTTATAATATTTCACGTTAATATAAATAATATAATAATAAATAAACTTATAAAAGCTTTAAAAACGAAAAAACATTTATAATTTATAAAATTATTAAAGTTAATATTATATTTATAAACTTAAATTTATAGCTAGTTTTTTACGGGGAAAATAACTATGTTTATGTGGCTATAAAAGCTTTATTTCTTTTATATACTTTCTTATATTCTTTTAAAATATCTTTGTATTTAACTTCTTGGTTTACGGGGGAGTATCAGAGATATAGTAGTGCCACTAAGGCCTAGGCTCCTGGGCCCTAACCAGCTCTACCTCTGATTGGCTATATAGACCTCGCCACTGCTACAGCATACCTGTAGCTCCTAGTTTCTACACACATGAATACCACTACATTCTACGTGTTCATCAAGGTCAATCAGGTCAGTCAGGTCAATCAGGTCAATCAGGTCAGTCAGGTCAATCAGGTCAGTCAGGTATACTTAGGTCAGGTAAATACAGTAAACGCGTACGCGTACGCGTCTTAGAATAAATACCAGTAGTAATAGTAATATATTAAATAATCATTCTTGTATGAGCAACTATTATATAATGACAATTATTATTTTGCCAGCAATGCTTAACCTTACATAGCAATGGTTGTTTATCGAGCAATGATTGTTTTGAGAGAAAGCATTGCTGAGATGGAAACGAATTCACATACAGAGCTACAATTGTGAAAAAAAAGAAGCATTGTTTGGTGCGTGATTCTGCCGGTACGGTAACCTTTGAGTCAAGACGACTATTGATTCGTTGCCATATCCAATACAAGTCATTGTTCATCCTGAAATGCGGGATACTATGCCGCCTTGCCGTCTTTCTCTTCAGTTTTCGGAATCCAATCCCTTTGGCTACCTAGGTACTCTATTGTACATTATCTCTGGCCAGGTCGCTTAAGTCAACGACAGTATTTTTTATACTGTGTTGTTCTGACGAGGTTATGGAGCTAGTCTGGCTGTAGAAGGTGACATATGTAGGATTTTTCTATCAAGGTTTGCGGGATAATTGTTGCACAGGGAGAGATTCTTACCAATATACCGTGGAGCGGCATAGCTCCTTTGGTACTGCGTTATTGACCGATGAAATTGAGGCAGATGGAACTGGCAGGACAGAGAATGATAGTGTCCGCCTGCATACCAAGCGACTAAGTTACGTTCAGCATAGACGCCGGGGGCATCATATTCTCCCCTGTCACATTATAGCATTTGGGTTTCCCGCTGGGTACGTATTAATCAGTATTTCTTACCTTACTAGACTTACGTAGGCATAAGATGAACGATAGTATACAGATTGTCTTTAAGAGGTATCTTATGATGGAGGCTTCCGGATAGAAGACACAGTCAAGGTCTTCCTAAGTCATGGCTACTGGTATACCTGGGTTTACTAAAGAGTGATGCTATTTGGACCTTACCTTTTTTTCTTAAATGGACCTTACTTTTCAACACAGCTACGAACAACTGTCACCCGTTCATCCCACCCGTTCATCCCACCAAGTAAACCAAAACATCATACCACAGGTATTGCACCTTCAACTTAATTGCTTACCTACATCAATCATTCAATTCGAAACTTATATCCTTATTTTCGCTTTTCTGTGACGAATGGAATGATATTACTTTCAAGACCTCAACCTGTTTCGTTATGCTAGAATTGTGCGTTAGGTTCCGTGCATGTATAACACTAAGTTCCAAGAGCTTTGTTCAGGTGCTACGGAGATTCAAATGGATTCAATCGATTCCTTGAGCCAAGGGCTACATACTCATGATGTATTAGTTGTAGCTGAGAAGTTATTCACGAGATTAATCTGGCATAAAGGCGTGACCACCTTCTGCGAGAAGCTAATTAATATACGAATCCGTAGGTAATATCTGCAACCTAGGTAGGTAATATCGAATTCACTTATATAATAGCTATCCTGGGGCTGACGAGGCTGAGAAATATACTAGTCATTTAAATAGTATGAGCGAGCGCTACAAAGGATATAATGTTTATTTTGTAAGAAGTTCTCAATGGCTGGTAGCACAGGGAGGTACTGCGTAAATGGTGTGTTCTAAGATGAATGGGTGGCAGTTGTTCGCAGCTGCGTTGAAAGGTAAGGTCCAAATAGCATCACTCTTACTAAATTACGTAGACAAATCTGGACTAATATATGCTCCCGAGGGTCAATGAATGTCTCGAGCGTTACAGAAAGATAGTAAGAGACATCATAGATGAGTTGCTACCTCTTAGTAATTCAATGAACATATGAGCAACTATGCTGTAGCAAAACACTCATCATGATTCAAAGAAAGAGCATCGTTGTCAAACACCTCAACTGTTTAGAGCTTTATAGAAAAAACTGTTCAGTTCAGATCAAAGAGCCTGAAAATCTAGTTTCATTCACAGTGAAACAAAACCGAGAGATAAAATTGAGCTTACAGAAGCAACGAGAGGGGCAATACGATACAGAACAATGGCGAACAGAGAGACAAATTATAGCTTCGGGGTGGAGATGGAGTTTTACATCGGATGGGTAAGAGCGGATTCCACGGACGCGGTCCACACCCCCAGCCAATTCCGTTCCCGACCAGGAGCCGGTCCCTTTGTGGTATCAGACCCCGACCCCGGTGAGGGCGAAGTTCATGACGAATTGGAAGCCACGATCCTAGAGTTTCTACAGGACAATCCTCCAGACACGGTGGTGCCGCAAGATATGGTGGACATTGAAAATGATCGCAAATGGTCGCATCTCGGACGGTTCCGCAGGTGGCAGGTAGTCCCGGATGTTACACTTACACAGAACCTCGACAGGGTCTTTCCACGAGAAGTGTTGGAAGCGTGCAATTGGGCCGCGGTCGAGGTCGTTTCACCAGCGCTCTGGGCTACCCAGAAGGGTTTCGATGATGTCGCCAGGGTGGCCAGTTTCCTGCATAGAAAATTCTGGACTATGACTCCAAGGTTTTGCGGTACGCACGTACACGTAGGTTTTGGTAATCACTGGCTACCGATGGAATCGGCGCGCAAGGTGGCGGCGTTCCTCTACGCGGCCGATCCGATACTGGCACAGACCCATCCGGTTCATAGGCGGAATAATCATTGGTGTCGCAGCCCGCGCCTATACTCCAATCTTTCCTTCGGCCAAACAATGATCGACGTAAGAAATGTTGATGACCATGAGGAGGACGAAGAGCAGCACGACGATGACGATCATGAGGAGTACGATGTGGAGTATGATGAGTACAACGACGGACCGTCGCAAAGCCAGGCGCCGAATGACCCCGGAACGCTCATTGAACGATTTTCACGTATGATGGGCAAGAAGCCGGCGCGCCCACGACCAGCAAGGAATGAATTCCCACCCCGACCCAGAGAGGTGGCGTATACGGCGGACCCAGAGCGAATTGCAATTATGACCGCCAGAGACGAGCCGTGGATGATGGAATGCGACCCCTACAGATTCAAGCCTGTTCCATTAATGCCTGCGGTTGGAGAGCTCTTGCATGCAACAAACCGGGCGATGATCTACGAGCTGCTCCAGACTGGGCAGATGCCATCGGCGTATAGCTTCAGGCAATTCAGCTTTGAGATCAAGAGGACTATAGAGTTTCGAATGCCCGCGGGCAGTGTCGAGCCCGTCGAAATTGTAAGTCAGGCAAGGGTTGCCGTCCGTCTTGTCCAGTTTGCCGCTGCTGCTGATCTTAACCATCTACTGAGAATAATCTCGGATTTCGAAGAGGCCGAGTCGAATCCTAGGTACTACGACGTCTATGATCTTTTCCTAGACCTTGGTCTCCGCCCAGAGGCAAGAGTCCTCCACGCAGCTTTGGCGGGGACTCTGAATGACACCATTCGAACGAATTATTGCCAAAGTCGAGGGCATCAAATAACACCATGATGATCTCTATACCCGTTACCGAAAAAAAGAAAAAGAAATGGTAGGTTAGTATGGAATATGGAATCGTACTCTGTCGTTGTAACTCTGACAATAGGTGATCTTGAAGGATTTGAGGTAGGTACTTAAGATCTACATAGCAGGTAAATTCTTTTTGGTAATCGGGAAGTTGATTGATAGACACATTAAATGTATCACACCGTATTGACACGATTAACCCATTTCTTTGTATTCGCCAATTTTGTTTCTTTAAGGCAGTGACCGATAAAGCCATAAGCCAAGAGAACCATAAACAAATGAAGTCGTAAGATCCGCTTCCAACATGTGATTGTCCCAGTCCCTAGCTTCTAGCATCGGCGATGAGCTTCAGAAGTGGTCAAGTAGACTGAAAACCCGTTATCATGGGAGGGTCGCGTCGAGTTCGAGGAGGGGGGTAAATAATAGAGGTAACATCAACACCGGCAAACACGTAGAGTTGCATCTATCCAAGATCTCACGGCTCGATGCCAACTCCTTGTTCGTCAGAACCCCTGGGGATCTAGATTTGCCCTATCCACAACGATGTAACCCCTCGATGCGAGAGAAGCTTCGATCTCATTGGATTATAGTAGATCGACCCCGCGGCTTGGCTGGACTGTCTGCGAAACATGAGGGATGGGTGGGTAAAAGCCCAGGATGAATAGAATAGAATTTCCTATCTACCTACCTTGGCAGAGTATACTATGTCTGTGAGTGCTACACATAACTAACCGTGCCTCACCCTAAAACTAGGCACATACAGTAGTTTGTGAGCCCGAGCGATCCAGGTTAAAATAGGGCGAGGCACGGGAATGCTTCTCACGTAAGACAAGACATGTTCAGTCAGGTGACACGTGATTTCTGACAGGCATCATCCACGGATTAGCCTAGTCACGTGACTCTTATCTCCCATTCTTCATCCAACCACACTCACGACAAGTCTGCTTCATCCATGTTCCTAATGAAAAGACTATACCACTTTACTCCATCGGCGTGCGTAGATGCACTAATCTTCTCGTCAACCGTGTGTACATTACCTAGGCCTTCTTGCCCCGGGTCCCAGCCAGGGTTATAGCGGAATATATGCCGCGTCAATTCCCAGTAGTACTTCGTGTCGGTGTTTCCGGTCATTATGCCGGGCGCGACGAGAAGCTTTTCTCCGTACAGAGCACGAGTAGTTCCCGAAAGCACTGAGTAAGGAGTTGTCTCACCAGCGCTTGTCGGCGTAACAGGTGCTGGCTCCAGGACACGTCCCGCTGACTTGAGTGTGATAGAGCGCGGTATCTCGGGCTCATCGTTGAATGCATGGACCGTGAGGTTATACTTCTCTGCAACTTGCTCGGCTAATTTTACTAGTTTTGCTTGAACATCTGATGGGTGTTCGCCAACATTGACCCGATGATCGACAAGAACTGTGGTGCGTTCAGGGAGGGCATTGCTCTTGACGCCTCCGCTAATTATGTCGGGTGCAACCGATGTTGTGAAGAGATACTTCACGCCATCCCCCGCCTTCGCCGCTTCTAGAGCAAGATTATCCTTCTTGGAGCAAGCTTTGACCCTGTGTGATGGAAGTAGTTTCTTGAGCTTGGAAGGGAAGTGTGGGCTATGAGCAGCACCGCACTCAAGAAGATCAATATAAGGATTGTCGGAGTACAAGTGTGGCTCGTAGGGGTTTGCCTCAATCATGGTAATAAGCTCTGACATAACGCCAATGCCATTGTGAGCCGGCGGAATTGATGAGTGGCCTCCCGGCATGCGGACGATGATTTCAACATCGATATACCCCTTTTCGGCGACTCCCGGGAGAGCAAATGTAGAACCCCAGATTGAAGCCGTCCCCGCACCCTCATCCACAATCACTGCTGCGCCACCTTTTCCGTAGCGGCTAATTAGCGCCTTGGCAAGATGTCCAGCGCCCTGCGCCCCTGAAATCTCTTCGTCAAATCCGAATGACAGGATCAGCGTTCTCTTTGGCTCAAACCCCGCATCGATGAGCAATTCGACGGCTTCCATGATGCCGATGAGGTTGTTTTTGCAGTCGGAGGAGCCTCGGCCCCATATATAGCGACCGTCGAAAAAGCCACTAAAAGGAGGATGCGTCCATTGCCCGACGGTTGATTCAGCCACAGGGACCACGTCTTGGTGAGCCATCAAGACAGTCGGGCTCAGCGTCTCGTCAGATCCTTGCCAGGTATATAGTAGGCCATGCGTATTGACTCTCTCGAGTGTCAAGGTTCTGCGGATAAGCGGGAATGTTTTCTCAAGATAGGCGGCAAAATCAAACATTATATCCCACCGCGCATCTTCTCCTATGGGGCCTAGGTCATCGTAGGATTCGGAAGGGGTCTGGATTGCCCCAGCCATGCGAGCCACCGTCTCATTGAGAAACTTGGGAGAACCGATGTAATCGTCCATCTTCGACAGTCTGGGACTTGCTCGACTTGGGAACAGAGGCTTGACCTGCGGACATTTTGCTAGGACCTCGGATGGCTGGTGCCTCTCACGAGTAGAAAAGAAAGCGTCGAGGGAGATCTTGATGAGTAAACAGAAGAGGGTGATCTGGGCACACAGCGCCCAGAGTGACCTCGAGCGACCGCGCGAGACCGCGGTCTGCGGCTGGGGTAGAAGGCTTTCCTTTTCGTACATGCTCGTCAGGTATCGCGTACCAAGAGAGGTGGTTGGGTGAAGTAGAATGTGCAAAAACTACATGTGAAATTCATCGCTAACTCGCGCAGTGGCAAACCCCTTACTAAGAGGTTTCCTATCGATCTAATCGAGTACTTGGGGTGGTACCTAGAGATAAGGCAGTGGCACGGTGGGGTGCTTCATTATCTGCCAGCTGTTTGTATTATCTGGGAAGCTGGCATCAGGTAGCTGGGACAAGATAGGTAGAGGGAAAGGAAATCACCGAACGACAGCTCCCCAACGCCTTTTTTTCATAAGTTGATAGGGAATTCCCGAAAAATTGCTATATCACAACTAAATTGTCAATAGGAAGTCCGATATATCCAAAACATTTGTTGGTATTGGTCCGTGAGGGTCCATCATTCACACGTGGTCTGCTATCTCTTATCTACCTATGTAATATGACATGTCTGATCAACCCCTCCCGAGTCGTTTCCGTATCCATCCCCTTGGAAGAAGACGGGGTTTGAGTGAAAATCTACCCACGTACCAAGGAATGTGGTCAAGTTCGAGACAATTGGAACTTTTCCAGTACGCATGTTGATTCTGAATACCCAGCCCAGGAGTCTGTGTCCCGGTGATCTCTCCTTAGCGGGGACTCCCGTCCCACTGTGGAGATATGTACGAGGCTCGACGTGTACTACAAGGGTCCGCGAGCAAGGAACCAAATATGTAAGTTGGTGATGCACCCCTTCAATGGACCCGGCCGATTCTACAAATCTCCAAATACCTGCATATATGATATCACCTTGATTGGGATGCGATTATGTACGACGCAATAGCTGTGCGCCTTGAGAACAACGCACACTGTGTCATATTATATTATACTGTAATTCTTATCGCCGCCGTGGGCGCATCCCACCCCGGACCGATAGTACGGATTCTGCTGGGATACACGCGGAGATGTTACTCGGGACGTGGAGATCCTGCAGAGAGCCGCTTTATAGTCACACAATCCGCATCAGTCCCTATACGTAGCACCATACACGGTAACAGGTACCTACATAGCAGCTACTTGATATAATGTTTAGCTGCAGGTGGTCATGTATACTACAGTGACTTCATCTTTATTACAATGCAGTATGTATATGCCATCCAAGTTATTCCAACCATTGGATGCGTGGGGGTGAGCCTGTATGTTGATATGAGACCACAAATTCTTTTACTTGGTATCCGGAGAGACCTGATTACGCGAAGGATTGGTAGGAGAAAAAAATGGCAAGGGTTTCAAGGCTGGGTATCCAAGACCGAGAGAAGCCTGATATTTTCATACACAGAAATGCAGAGCCTCCTGCTGAATAAGGTATTTACCTCGGTATGCACTATTTGAGACAAGTCATTTGAGTCTCGTTCAAAATTCCTCTCCAAAACAACAGATTGGACTTCAAGTGGCGGTCAGATAGTTCGCAATTGTCCATATCAGAGACATGCACTAGCTCATATTTAGCTACTCTTGCACCAACAAATTCATACAAGGTGACGATGAGGATGGAATCCCTTATGTCATATACCTGCAAGGCTACTCTGAACATCCCATGTGTTGAAGTTGATCCGCAGGGATTAAGTTTCGTAGGTGCAATTACCTATAGGATCAACTCATACGAATAAGATCCTCGATTCCCTGACGTGTACTGAAACAGTTACTTGATAGTGATGTCTTGGATATTACGTATGATGGTAGGGAGCGTTTTCTTTGATACGATGACATCTCGATTTGGACTCTCAGAGAGCCTCTCAGATGACCTATCCGTTTCCTATGTCAGGCGAAACCCTGCTCTGTCTCTCGGGATACTCTGGGCATCATATGCGCCACAGATGGGCGCCGTGTATGATAGCCATAGATAGCATCTCAACTACGTAGACCATTCTTGTCATCTCAGATACCTACCTGTGTATCTTCGAGTCTAAAGATCTGTTGTCTCACTTGCAAAAGTAGATATCCGATACTTTCCATTTCAAGACTAACCAAAATGAAGCGTCTGTAGCCTCCAAATTTCATGCAAGAGCTATATTCTGAATGATATACATCCTCGTCGCTTCATCGAGCTAGCTGAAGAAGCTGTCCCTTACATTGCATCTGTATAGACAAGGACAGAAACGATAAAAGTGAAAGAGACCTTCCTATCCTACGTATACACGGTAACACGATGAAATTCAACTATAGGGGATCATGATCCTACAACCAAACTGAAGACAGTGTCGTTGTCCATGTGAAATTTTCAACATTATGACCTTACATGAACGAACCAATCAAGCCTATACTAATCGTCGCATGCAGAATGCAGTATACCTTAATACTAGGTGGGGGGTGATCTACATACTGATATATTTTATCATTTTATGACATGTCATTTCTGCAGCCTTCTGCAACAGGATAGTACCTCTTAGGAACATGCACCATGCATGCGAGACACGCTGTCATTGTATGTTGCCTCTATGCGGGTAGACGTCCGTGAGGTGTTCGTCCCATGCGACTACCAACCCGGCTCTCGCTACGGCAATGCAGGATGTTCCACGGCTGCAGACCTGATTCGTACAATCGATAAAGGAAGCATGGAAATACAGCTACCTATTATACCTACGTACTATACATGAAATGCAGAGGCGTGAATGAGGGGTATCTACAGACATGTGACACGTTGGTTAGTTTTTCTTGTTTTTTCTGTATACCTCCCACCTACCTACCTACCTACCTAGGTAAGTAGGCAACTATTCATTCACCTTGCTGTCTCTCCTCTCCTCGAAATGCCTTCACATTTATAGCACTATGCATCTCGCGCAACCTTTCCTGATTTATTTCGTATTCCAGCCAAGACTGCCATATCAGGTGTGCCTTTCTCTCCAACGTCCGAACGTCCAGGCTTGTCCGCTTGGGTTATAGCTGCTAGAATTAGAAGAATTAGGGCTTAAGGCTAGGCCGCGAAGGTACCTGACATTAGTCATATTTTGAGGTGGTGAGCTGATACGATGGAGGTTAAGATAGGTAGGTAGGTAGGTAGCGAATAACCTCAGCATTGGACATTCCAGGTCCATTGTCCTCCCAATACCGAACTACCCGATTAGAAGGACATGTGGGAAGTACCCGCTTCTATCGCAGGCATTAGCGTAGCACACCATTGGGCTACTGAAGTCGGGTCCGGACCCATACGCGGCGCGTAAGGGTATCGAACTAAATCCTACCATGCGGGAGCGGTGAGCACGGCCGTTATAATAGACACACATATGTATGTACATGAACATTCACCTTGTTCTAGTCTGTGCGGGATGAACTTGCTCCCGCTCTGGACTGTACGCCGTTCAATAAGCGTATAGCGGAGTGCATCGGATTACTCAACGGTATGCCACTAAGTCCCAATGATACCAACCCAAACATACATGGCAGAAATGAAGAAATCGTAGCATGTAGTAACAAGGAATCTTGTCCTGCGCCACCGCCGTGAGGATTTTCCTCTCTTACCCCGAGGTCGCATCGGCCAAGGGGACATTCTAAGCTTAGACGGGGAGGCTCACCAGAAGCCTAAAGGTCCCACCAATGCCGGGGGCCAAATTGTGAAGTTAAACCATACTCCCACGTGTCTTGGGAGTGACCTGTTCTTTTCCAAACTTATGGGCGACGTTGCATTACAATTATTCCTAGGCTGGCTACCCTGTCGTCAAACCCAGTAGATGATCGGTGGGGTGATTCTTCGCGATACTACGATGCGATACGTTTCTTTTTATCTTGCGAGTAACGCGCCGCTGTACCATTGCCAAATCGAGAATGCTGGGGTCTTGACCATTCCCCTAATTGACGTAGATCGGACTAGACGACGCCTCCCTCCTAACTGCATACAGCATACAGCATACAGCCTACATACAGATACTATTAGAATTAGTATTACTACACACCAAACGGTAGTGGAATGCGATATGCGATACTATCTATGGGGACGCCGGTGGCAAGCCACCTGCATCAACGCAATCTTGAAGGGCCACCGCAGGACATGACACTATCACCGTAAATATACTGTAGATGGGGACGTTCGGTCTTTGCTTCTGGAAAAGCACTATCAGCACTATCAGCACAATCTCTCGACGAGGCGAAGCTATGTTTGGTGGTAAAATATATCAAAAGTAATCAAATTTCTAGATGGTTAGTACTATGTCACATTATTCGACATCAGGACGCCGTAGTGTACCTACTACGCGCAAAGACTGATACGACGAAGTGATACGACTACCAAGTTGTCTTATTGCTAGCATCTACATAGTTCGTACTTAGAGGCTCCTTCGATGATCCACTTACTGGGCAGCGCCAATAAAGATCGGATGAGAATGCTGCAGCTAGCGTACAAGTACCGTTGCAATCAACTTCGCCGTTACATTGCAGGTCGTGGGTCCAACAGTAATACATAGTGTTAGCATTTCTTTTCGAGAGGCAACGAACAATCTTTCTTACGTATCACCTCAGAGCTTGTTATAGACACTAGACTGGGGGCCCTACATAGTAGGTCCGAGGACTAGATCTCCCGCCCTCCTCCCGTCTACTCCCGTCTTGTCCTTGTTGCACTACATAGTAGTATATGATCCGCAATGATGCTAATCGTAGTCAAGTGGAGGTGGGGTTTACCATCGACCGGCAACACTGTCGAATATAATAAGGAGGTACACACCGCATGGTTCGATGGTAAACTTGGCCCTTGAAGTTCTTTCATACTTGTCTCCTAAGGGTTTACCTGCCCCCTTTCCTCCTTTGTCTCCCGTTCCCTATACATACCGATAGTACCCTAATCGGACAGCACCTCAACATGTCTTACAGTCAGGATGAAGAAATCGCCGCAGCCCTCAGCCAAGATGCCTCGATGCCTATCGCAATCGTGGGCATCTCCGGGAGGTTCCCAGGGGATGCCACGACCCCGGGCAAGCTTTGGAACATGATAACAGAGAAGAGGAGCGCGCGAACTGACGTACCGAAGAATCGTTACAACATAGACGCATTCCACCATCCCAGCGCGGAGCACCAGGGAAGCACAACCTCTCGGGCTGGACACTTCTTGCAAGACGACGTCGGAGCTTTCGACGCCCCATTCTTTAAGATCACCGCACAGGAAGCCCACGCCATGGATCCCCAACAGAGGATGACCCTCGAGCTGTCCTACGAAGCCTTGGAATCTGGTGAGTTGCCTGACTCACTCCACATCCTCGACAGCGACTGACATGAGTTTGTAGCTGGCATCAGAATCGAAGATGTGTCGGGGTCGGCAATGGGCTGCTACATGGCGTGCTGCGTGAGGGACTACGCGGCAATCCGCGCCATTGACCCAGATGACTATCCGTGAGTTTCCTGTCTTCAAAACGATACACATATCGTCCCTAACGAAAGCAGTCGATACGAAGCGAACGGTAGCATGGGTACTGCTATGATCGCAAACAGAATTTCCTGGTACTTCGATATCAAAGGCCCGAGTATCAGTCTGGATACGGCATGTTCCTCGTCTCTAGTAGCTCTGCACCTGGCTTGTCAAAGCATTCGGACCGGCGAAACCAATGCTGTAGGTACTCATCGTTGAGCCTCTTACCAATCCAGATTATACTGACCACTTGAAATTTTGTAGGCGCTCGTCGGTGCTACAAATTTAATATTAATGCCACATACTTCGAACCACTTAAGTACTCTGAGCTTTCTGAGCCGAGACGGAAAGTCGATGGCATTTGACCACAGGGCGAATGGCTAGTATGTATTTGACGACCGTTTATATCCTGCTTGGTCAGCAGCTGGGAAACCGAAAACCCACCATTTGCGATAACTAACAATTTCTTGCAGTTCCCGTGGTGAGGGTGTCTCCGTAATAGTTGTAAAATCCCTAGCCGATGCTATAAGAGACGGGGACGTGGTCCGTGCAGTTATAAGGGGGACGTCCGTAACACAAGACGGGCGGACACCAGGTATCTATACAGCCTATCCATACATGTACTTTTCAGACACAAAGCATAGACTAACGACCGTACAGGTATCAACTTACCGTCGGCGGAGGCGCAAGAGGCTTTAATCCGAGCAGCATATACCAATGCCGGCCTAAGCCCCGACCAAACGGGTTTCTTCGAGGCTCACGGGCCGGGTAAGTTCCCACAAAACCCCGAGCCCGCAAAATATTCCCTCTAACCTCTTTCCTCAGGCACGCCCGCCGGAGACCCGTTAGAGGTATCCGCCATCGGAGCCTTTTTCGGAAAATCGCGAAAGCCCGGCAACCCGCTCCACGTCGGCTCAGTAAAGACGAACATCGGCCACTTGGAAGCCGGGGCTGGAATCGCGGGGTTGGTGAAGGCCATCTATGCCCTCGAAAGGGGGCAGATCCCTCCCAACATCTGGTTCGAGAAAGCGAATCCCAAACTCGACCTGGAGAAATGGGGGCTCGCAGTAAGTTCTCACTCACAATATGCATTGATTGACCGATGAGTTGCAGCCGAAACTAACGACACCTTGAAGGTTCCTACTGAGCTCCTCCCATGGCCCACAGAGGGCTTGCGCAGAGCCAGTATCAACTCATTTGGATACGGCGGGACCAACGCCCACTGCATCCTGGACGATGCCTACCACTACCTCCAAGACCGCGGACTCGTCGGGCGCCACAACACGACGGCGATTGTCCCAGGCCGCAAGGTCCAGCACTTGCTAGCTGATCTGGCGTCGCCGACAGAAACCGTATTTTCCAGCTCGGACGTCAGCGCCCCGATGTCCGAGAACGCCAGCGACAGCGGCAAAGAGTCGTCCGCCTCGGACGATACCGACCTTGGGGAGAGCCAAGCCACCCCCCAGCTACTTGTCTGGTCGTCCCACGAGCAGAGCGGTATCAGTAGGATGGCGACCAGCCTCCAGGCGTATCTGAAAGAGCAGCAGGTTTCGCCGGTACACGAGCCGACGTTTCTGAAGCGGCTAGCCTACACCCTATCCGGCCGGCGCAGCAAGCTCTCGTGGTCGTCGTTCGTCGTCGCGTCCAGCGTAAACGAAGCGATCAAATCCCTGGACATCGCCAACAAGCCGATGCGCCCTACCCCAGACCTCTCCGCCATCTTCGTGTTCACGGGCCAGGGCGCTCAGTGGTTCGGCATGGGCCGCGAGCTGCGCGCCTACCACACCTACAACAATAGTCTGATGGAGGCGACGGCGCACCTCAAGTCGCTGGGATGCGAATGGGACCTGTTGGAGGAACTCGAAGCCTCCGAATCCAGTTCGCGCGTCAACGAGCCCCAGATCAGCCAGCCCGCGTGCACTGCGGTCCAGGTAGCCCTGGTCGATCTGTTCAGGGAGTGGGGGATACTCCCCTCCGTCACCGTCGGCCACTCCAGCGGTGAGATCGGCGCAGCCTATGCCAAAGGAGCGATCTCACGCCACTCCGCGTGGACGATCGCGTACCACAGAGGACGCCTGTCCGCTGGTCTGTCGAGAGAAGGGTCCATGCTTGCAGCCGCGTTGAGCGAGCAGGATGCCCAATCTTACATCGACAAGGTTTCCGCGGACCCGAAGCCCGTCGTTGCTTGTATCAACAGCCCTATCAGCGTCACGATATCCGGCAGCGTGGAGGCGATCGACGAGGTCAAAACCGTGATAGGCAGCCAGGCTTGGTGCAGGAAGCTCCTCGTCAAGACAGCATACCACAGTCCCTTTATGCAGGAGCTTGCGCAGCCATACCTCGAGTCTCTTGAAGGCATCCAGGCGGATTCGAGCACAGGAAACGGCGTTCACATGTTCTCGTCTGTCACCGGGCAAGAAATCAGCGACGAAGAGCTGCGGGCGCCTCAGTACTGGGTGGACAACATGGTGTGCGCGGTCAAGTTCAACCACGCGGTGAAGGCGATTTTGAATTCCCCAGACCTGGCGTCCAAGACAATCGAGATGGTAGAGTTTGGACCACACGGCGCCTTGCAAGGCCCGATCAAGCAAATCCTACAAGCCCAAGAAGGGAAGCGTCAGGAAATCCATGCGCTCAGCCTCCTGACGCGAAAACAAGATGCGATTCACACCACCCTCACCGCCGCCGGCGTCCTTTACCAAAAGGGTTTCTCCGTGGACGTCATCAAGGCCAACCTCCTCAACTCGGCGGAGGAGCTCCCTACGCAACTAGTAGACCTACCCCCGTTCGCATGGAACCATAACTCGAGGTACTGGTACGAGACGGCTCTCTCAACCGCCTACCGAAACCGGAAACTGCCGAAGCACGACCTGCTAGGCGTGCGATACGAGTTCTCCAGCGACGCCGAGCCGATCTGGCGCAACTACCTGCGCCTCTCAGAGATCCCCTGGCTCCGGCACTACACGGTCAACGACAAGCCGATCCTGTCGTTCTCGAGCGTGCTGGCCATGCTCATCGAAGCCATGCGTCAGACATCCGAGCCCGGAAAGACAATCGACGCAATCCAGCTAAGAGATGTCTTCCCCGGTGCACCCCTCGTCTTAAGCGAAGCCGAGGATGGTGCCGTCGAGACGAAGTTGGAGTTGCGGCCCTGGCGATTAGCTTCCAGGTCTCTGACAACGTACTGGAAGGAGTTCAGCCTGGCGAGCCGCAACCGTGAGGGCGAATGGACACAGCACAGCACCGGATTAATAAAGCTGAAGTATGCGGCCGAAGAAAGCTCACCAGCCTTCGCTAATGAAGAGGCGTCCATTGCCGAGGGCTACCGGGCAGAGTACTCGCGCATTGCCAGTCTTCCATTGCAAGACCGCAGCACGGCAAAATTCTACGAGAAAGTAAGCATCTTAGACTTATATCCACATAATCCCTTTGCCTTGAGACAGTGCTAACAGTTCTACAACCAGTTCTCCAAGTTAGGCATGCAATGGGGCTCGGCATACCAGCCGCTGGTAGACTCAAAGACCGGAGGAACCGTCATCTGCAGCACGTTGCAAATCCCGGATACCAAGTCGCTCATGCCCCAGAACGTCGAGTCTCAGCACATCGTCCACCCCGTGACGCTCGATGGCGCCTTCCAGATGTTGATGGCTTGCGACGGCGTGTCTAAACCCACGGTCGCGAAGTATATCGAGAGAATCCAGATCTCGACCAAGGTACCCACGCAAGAAGGCGCGCGCCTCAGCGGCTACGCGGATATCAAGGAGAGGCGCTTCGACGGAACCAACGGCACGGTCGTAATCTCGGACGAGAAGTGGGAGGAGCCGCTTATCATCTTCGAGGGCCTGAAATCGACCGACTTTGCCGCCAACACGGAAGCCCCGGAGGACCCGCAGGCCCAGATCGAGGCCCTGAAAAAGCTGGGATCCTACGCGACATGGGACGTCGACGTGGAGAACTCGGCTGGCGCGACGAAGGAGCTGCTCAAGGAAGCCTGTGTGGAGGCGCCACAGGTTGATTACCCGGTCGTTGAGGATCTCGAGTGGGCGGCGTACATCGTATCCAAGCGAGCGACAAAGCTCTTCAGCCTGGAAGATACCGAGAAGATGGCGCCCCACTATCGGATCTACTACAACTACATGAAGCGACAGTGCGAGCTCGGCGAGGCCGGAAATCTGCCCTGTCAAACCCCTGAGTGGACGTCCGCCAGCGAAGAGGTCGAGAACGAGGTCTTGGCGCGCGTTTCGAAGGCTAGTCTGGAGGGCGAGATGATGTGCCGTATCAATGACAACATGTCCAGCATGCTTCTGGGTGAGGTGGAGGCGTGGGAAGTGATGAGCCGCGATAACCTGCTGAACAATATGTACCGGTACGGTCTCTCCGACGAACGCACGCCCGCCATTCAATGCGAGTATATCAAGCGCCTGTCGCATAAGAGGCCGCTTCGTATTCTCGAAGTCGGCGCCGGTACGGGCAGTGCCACGAGCCGAATTCTATCTGCCCTTGGGCCGAACACTGCGGGACGGCTGCAGAAGTACACGTACACGGACATCAGCGGTGTGTTTTTCGAGGCGGCAAGTGAAGAGTTCAAGGAGTGGAGCTCGACGATGGACTTTAAGGTCTTGGATATTGAAAAGGACCCCTCGCAGCAGGGACTGGAGGCAGAGTCGTACGATCTCGTTATTGCCTTCCAGGTTCTCCATGCGACTTCATCGATTGGCACGACCTTGGCGAACTGCAAGAAGTTGCTAAAGCCGTACGTAGCTGGCTTCAAATTTCTTTTTCAAGGGACGCGTGCTAACGAAACGTTCTAGAGGCGGGCATCTCATCGTTACGGAGCTGACAAACAAGATTGCAAGACGTTCGGTCGTATTCGGAGTGCTTGCCGGCTGGTGGCTAGGTAAGATACAACCATCTGATCCCGCTTGAGACACCTGGTAAGTAATGAACTGACGATTTCTCAGGAGAGGACGATGGACGTCAATGGGGACCAGAACTTGCCGAAGAGGAATGGGACACGCGTCTCCGTGCACAGGGATACTCGGGCGTCGACTGGTGCTTCCGCGACCGCGATGATGCCGGCCACTCATCGTCCATCATTTCATCCAGCGTCCCCTACGACTCTAAGCCCGAATTGCCAAGCAAAGTGGTAATCGTTACATCGCCCGCGGAAGGCAGCCAGACGAAGTCAATGGCTGAGCAGCTCTCGAGTCGACTGGCAGCAGATGGCGTCCCCGTGTATCAGAAATCTCTACTTGACATTACCAACTCTGACTTGAACGCCACGCGATGCATCGCCACCTTCGAGCTAGAGAAGCCGCTATTAAGCTCGATTAAGTCAGAGGAATACGACGCGCTCAAGCACATGGTTCTCCACTCCGAAGGAACCCTCTGGCTGACGAGAGGCGGGACTTCTCTCGACACCCGAGCCCCAGAGCTCAACATGGTCGCGGGATTCGCGCGAACCATCCGTGGAGAAGCTCCGGAAGTCAAATTCACAACCTTGGATCTGGATCCTGATGTACCTTGCGAGCGACCAGAGGTAACGGACACAATCTTGAAGGTCCTCCGCCTGCAAGGAGACGAAAACAATGCGGACCACGAATTTACTGAGAGAAAGGGTGCTCTCCACGTCCTGCGTCTCTGTCCAGACGAGCGCCTCAGCAAACTATTGGACCCAGACGAGTCTCCGGAGGATCACCTGACCATGCAGCCAGTCAAACAGTCAGGCCGGGCGTTAAAACTAGATTTGAAGGCCACTGGTGAGCTCGACAGCTTCTACTTCACGGACGACGACGATTACTCCCAGCCCCTGGGCGACCTGGAGGTCGAGATAGAGGTCAAGGCGGCTGGATTAGACCCCTATGATATGGCGGTCGCGCTAGGTCAACTCTGGGACCCTAGTCTCGGCCTCGAGTGCAGCGGTGTGGTGACTAGGCTGGGCAAAGACGTTACCGATTTCAGCATAGGAGACAGAGTGATGACCTGCGGACTGGGCTGGTACAAGACCTTCGTTCGGAACACGCAGGACATGGTCCAAAGGCTGCCGAACACGATGTCTTTCGAAGAGGGCGCGACCATGATGATTTCCTACGGAACAGCGGTATACAGCATATTCAATGTTGCTCGCCTCCAGGCGGGTGAGACTGTACTTATCAATTCAGCGTCGGATTGCGTTGGCCAGGCTGCCATCAACGCCGCTCAGCACGTCGGCGCCGAGATCCTTGCGACCGTCTCATCCGAGGCAGAGAAGCAATTACTCATCGATCAATATGGCATCCCCGAAGACCATATATTCAGCAATAAGGACGCCGGCTTCGTCCAGGGTGTTAAGAGGATAACGAAGGGTCTAGGCGTACAGGTCGTTCTGAACTCACTAACGGGAGAGCTGCTACGACAGACTTGGCATTGCATCGCGCCTTTCGGTCGCTTCATCGAAACTGGCATGAAAGACATCAGTGAGTACCCAGCTATAGACATGACATATGCAGGCACTGCCGTTTACTGACATCGGGATTCAGGGAGCAACACGGGATTGGACATGGTGCCTTTCGCCAACAACGCCATTTTCGCGGGCGTCAATATCTTGACCATGTACAAGACGAGCCGCGCCGTATTCAGCAAACTCATGGCCGACGTCTTCCACTACTTCAAACAAGGAGTAATCAAGCTCGTGAAGCCGCTGCATGTGTTCAAGCTTTCGGAAGTCTCGGAGGCTTTCAGGATGCTTCAAGCGAGGAAACACGGAGGCAAAGTCGTTCTCCAGGTTGTCGACGACGATAAAGTGCCAGTTCGTCAACTCAAGGAAAACATTTAAAAAAGAGAATACTAATGCAGATATAGGCGACTCTCCCCAAGCCAGCTAAGGTCCAGTTGCGCCCCAACGCTACTTATATCATCCCAGGTGGTTTGGGAGGACTCGGTCGAGAACTAATGAAGTGGATGGCAGCAAAGGGGGCGCGTAACCTAGTCGCTACATCTCGATCCGGAGCGAAGGACCCTCGAGCGCAACAAGTTCTCGAAGATCTCGCCAAGCTCGGCGTAAGGGTCAAGGCCTATGCAGCCGACGTCGGTTCCGTTGAGCAGTGCCAGACAGTCCTCGAGGACTTATCGAAAGAAGGTTTCCCACCGATCCGCGGGGCCATCATCATGGCGATGAACGTCAAGGTAAGTCACTCGAAGTTGAGAATATGCGCGGTTGCGCTGACACAAAATTCAAGGACTCGATGTTCGAAACGATGAGTCACGATGCCTGGTGGGCGGCGCTGAGCCCCAAGTATAGGGTAACCTGGAACATGCACAGCATGTTACCGAAAGACCTCGACTTCTTCATCTGCATGTCTTCCGCCGCCGGCCAAATCGGTTCCATAGCGCAGAGCAACTATAATACAGGTAAATTCCCCTCTTTGGTTTCGAAGGCGTGATCGCGGAACTGACCGCTGGTTAAGGCAATACCTACCAAGACGCGGTCGTGCACTACCGCCGAGCCCAGGGCCTAAACGCAACCAGCATCGACCTCGGCTGGATGGGCGAAATCGGATTTGTCTCAGAGCAGGGCAAGGTGCCGGAGATCGTCGCAGCCGGCGCGCCCCAGCTAGGCGCGAGGCATTTCTTCGCCGTTGTGGGAGGTGTCATGGCGGGCCAGGTCGAGGCGCACCCGATCCTCGGGTTAGCCAGCGGCGGGCTGGTAAAGGCCAACGGCTTCGACGACCCATACTGGTTCTCGGACGCGCGCTTCGGGCCCCTCAGCGCGTACGACACGCAGTCGCAGAACATTGGCTCGCAGAACCGCGCCAAGACTAACGCCGCCACCGACTTCGCGAGCATACTGGGGGCGGTGGCCGGCATTGACGACGCGAAGGATGCCGTCTGCTCGGCCTTGATGACCAAGCTCGCGAAGAGTCTGATGATGGAGCTCGAGGACCTGGACAGCGCGCGGCCAATCAACACATATGGCGTTGACAGTCTTGTCGCGGTCGACATCCGGGCCTGGGCACTGAAGGAGTTGCAGAGCGTAGTACACGTTTCCGAGATCTTGAAGAATGTTCCCATGTTGGAGTTGGCCGGGGCCATTGCTTCGAAGTCCAAATTACTACCCGCTACGCTCCTAGAAGGCGCTGCCGCTTAAGTAAGGGTTTCAACGATTACGGTAAAGGATGACGAGTCACGAGATGATGACTTTCATAATGGCCATGAAATGGGGAGGTTTAGGAGTTGGTTATTTCTGATCTTTGTTAGAACCTAGAGATAGATGACGGGGTTACTTCGTAGTGTTTCGATCGATTTACTTACAAACCATTATCCTCCTATTTTCAATCCATGTAATTCAAATATTACCTCATCTCAGTTGCGCCAGGATCTTGGCTACCTCCTCCGGGTCGGCATATTCCGTTCCCGACCTTGGATAGAGGCAAGCCGAATGAACAAACGTCGAGCGCACCCTTTTATTGAGGCTGAGTTGTTGAGTTATCTCCTGGACGTTATGCCGTCTGATACCACCGCCAACAATAATCTCGATGCCGAGGTTCTCCGCTCGCGTAATAATCCTATCTAGCATAGGTAGGTTCTCGGCGGCGTTCCCGAGTCCGCCAGACGTGAGTACGGCGTCGAAGCCGCACTCCAGGAGGTCATCAAGTCCCGTTCCCCAAGCCTGGCGCTCGTCGATTCTCTGTCCCTCGTCGTCGCAGCTGGTTATTTCATCAAAAGCACGATGGAAGACTGACTTGAAGGGACGGGCGACCTCGACGAGACGCCTGCATCTATCCCTGTCGACCCAGCACCGCTGAGCGCGAGTGTCGGTCGAACCAGTGCGCGATGAGCCCTCTTTCAAGATGCCGAACACGAAACCGTCTCCGCGCTCCGCTCTGAGCAGGCCTGTCTCCTTGAGAGCCCGGATTGCAGCCTCCATCCGCGTAAATTCGTCGTCGGTGTAGACGAAATCGCGCAGATTAGGCAAGGGACCTCGGCTTCGAATCATGACGCGCACTGGAATATCAGCATGCGCTATGCGCTCTAGATCCCGGACAGACGGCGTCAGCCCGCCGTCTACATACGAGCCGTAAGCGTTGAGCTCGAGGCGCGAGACTCCCATCTCGATCGCCTTGGCTGCGGCATTTCCACCGAAGACGGGTATTTCGAGGCCGATTCCCATGTTAGCCTCATGAGAATAACTGAAAACCAATTTACAGGGGTTATGTTTTGTCACAGAGCTGTTCCTGGTATTGATACCCGACTTTCTGTGCTCGGAGTTGTTTGGTGCTGAAGGCTGAGCCTGGACACTCTGGAGCCTGCTGTAAGTTAGCGCTCTGGATAATCGCGCGCTGTTTGCAGTGCTCTGACCCGATTGGCCCGGCTAGCGGCTATTATATTATCGATAGCGCGCCCCGCCACGCCCAGGCGTGTCTCAATAATAATCGGCGACCTCATCTCATCTCTCTTTCACTACAAAGCCATACGAAAGATTTGATAATTATATAGCACCAGCACGTATCTCAGGATCGATTAGTACAAGACATCGATTGGTTTCATTACTACATATACTTGGTTTTTTTTTTTGAGGACTTATCATCCCAGAGCATCGCACACCATTAACCATGGACGATTAGGGAATAGGTAAATCCCTAACCATCCTGGTCACATCCTGTCCTATCTTCCATCCAGTAACACTTCACTTTAGGAGAGACATACTCAATCACAACTTCCTCCACTGAGCTACATGCTCCATCACTCAGTATCACCAACATCATCTCCGGGGCCATATGGGGGGCAGTCAACCGAAACCCCATCCCCGTCAGCATCCTCCTCTCTCTCGGCGTCCTCCTCGCCTTGGTGCTCAGCATCCGCATCCCCACCAGTCTCGTCTCCGCCACGACCACTGTCCTCAACGAAGAGACTCTCCTCTGTTGTATCACCGCCGCTGCTTACGCTCATGGGGGTAGCTTGTGGTTGTGTTGATGCCGACGGGTACGAGGGCTCAATTGGAGCAGGCCCACCCTTCTGATACTCGTGTGAGAATTGTGGACGAGGAGCATAAGACTGCAATCCAGTCAAGCCCTTGTGGATTGTCTGGTTATCAGTGACGGCATGGGACTGTGCGAAATTTCGGATGGGCGGTAACTCATGTCCGGTCTGTTGTCCCACCTGGTAACCCCAAGTTGATGCTTGTCGAGAAGTATGACCTCCTGTTGTTGGAGTCAGATGCGGGGGTTCGGCGGCGAGTGAGCTCTGCAGCTGCGAGGATTGCCAAGCACCGTGCGACTGGGGATTCTCAGAACCAGTGTTGTAGTAAGGCCTATGATATCCCTCGACAGCAGCTTTGCTAGACAGTCCGCTATCAAACGTCGTCGCGGGTAAGTGATATCCCGGCGTTGCTGAGGACAAGGCCTGGGAACTGGGAGCGGGATACATGCTCGGTTGGTAGCCCCATTTGTATCCATCGTCAGCATCCTTGCTACGGGGCTGGCTGGCAAAAGAGTTATAAGATGGATAAGAGGACAATGAAGATGGCACCTCTGAAGCCGGCTCCGTGCTTGACTGGTAGCCCCATCTGTATCCATCGTTGAAGTTGTTGCTGTGAGGCTGGCCGGCAACAGAGGTAGCAAGAGAACCATGAGATGGATAATAGGCCAGGGAAGATGGCACCTCTGAAGCCGACTCCATGGTTGGCTGGTAGCCATAGTTGTTCTCCCTGTATGTATCCCAGCTGGTCGCTTGGCTAGGAGTGTACTGAGTCGGTCTCGAAGTGAACGACACACTTGGAATATCCTTCTTGCCCATCTCATAACCCCAGATCGGTTCCTGGTAGGAGTTATGGTCAGACATACCGCGAGGATCGCTATTGTTGGTATATGCTGCCGACGACGGAGTGGCGACTTGCTCGGGCGATGGGGCTGGGGCCGCGACGAGACGACGCAGAGGTCGACGTGCCCGAGAGTCCCGAGTACTCTTTTCGCCCCCGACCGAACTAGTCGCAGAGACACTGGGGCTGTTTACAGGGATTGGGGAAGGCGCCGTCGCTTTGGGCTTACGGCCGGATTTAGTCGCAGCCTTACGTCGGGTTCCGCGGGTACGGTATGGTCGACGAGCATGAGGGTTCGCAATCTGACGACAAGGTCCTGAGGATAAATCAGTACATGTACAAAAAGAAGTAGGCAATATGATATGCTGACCTATCTTTGCCATGTACTCATTGACATAGCGGCCAGCATTGGGAGAATGTCGTTGTCCCTCTACATTCTGGAAGAAGTGCTCAACTACAGCGAAGTTTGTTAGAATATTTTATACAACTTATGCTTAGTGGATGAGGGTCAATTACATAGCATGGTGCCGGTATAGGTGCGGCGAGCTACACGCAGCCTGTCCATGTCCCGTTGCATGTCTGCAGCAAGACGTTCCCATGACTTCTCCAGGTTCGCACAATCAACACCAGCCCTCTTAGAGGAGTGAGCGACAGCCGTTCGCCAGAAGTAATGCTCTTCGGCGTCTGACCAGACCTTGCCCACCATGGTGATAGTACAAGTGACAAAACAGGAACTGTGTATGGACAGGGTGTAGGAATTACTACCTCTAGCGAGACAGTGAAGCTCGAAGCTACTGCTCAAGCATAGGCTTGGACAAGAAGCTGAGCGACGATGAACGCCCTTGGAATGGACGAAGGTGCTATGGTGGACGTGGTAGGTGTAGGGAAGGATGTTGATGGTGTGAGGGGAAGCTGATATTGGACAAGGGAGTAGGTGACGGAGCTTGGGATAGGTGTGTAGGTGGATGTGATGATGATATGGGGAGGTGCTGGATGTGGAATGGAAGGGAATTGATCGAAGGATGGAAGATCAGTCAAAGGTTTATATGTTCAACATGGAGTCTCTGGGATGGGGGACTGCCTAAATATCAAGCGTGACTGGGCAGAGTTGTGAAACAAGGGCTCTATATCAGATGTGTATTGATTAAGCAGTGTTTTAGCCTCTAGACTCGAGGAATACAAGCTTCCCTGAGTACAAGATCATTGTACATGTCAGCCAAGTAAAGAATCTCACTATGTCTGTAGTTGGTATAGCGAGTCTCTGTGACAGTGCTGTCTAGCAGTTACACCAGCTCAGTAGTAGTCAGTATGGCAGTTAAAGGTGGCGTGTTGAAGGACGACTAATCAAATTGGGAAACCTGGTCAGTGGGGAAGACTGTGTGGGGTTACAAGTGCAAGAATAAGGAAGGTATGAAAAGTTCCGTTACCGATGTGAGTGTACATGAATTGTAGTGACTTTCAAATCAGTATAGCGGTGGTGGTATTTGAAAGGATACCTAAGGGATTGCTGGGATACATACTCGACATGTGGGCACTTACTTACAGTTAATACGTTACTCCTCGCCTTAACTAACCGTTAGGTGGGTTCACCTCGCTCTTCTATTCTTCAATCCAAAGAAGAAAAGAAAGAAAAATAATATCATAAAATAAGCTAAGAATAATGCTGCTTCTGGGCACTGTGATTGCCCACATATAGTGCTTGGTGTCCATCACAGAACAATCTGACTTCCAATTCACACTATGCAGATGGTGATTATGATAAAGGTCACGGTCATGAGCTATATTAGGTACGTTTGTGTGCGTATAGCGTAGCTCTACCGCATCGGATGCTTGGAGTATCAACGCAAAGCTGAAGGACGGGAAGAAACGTTGTCCACGCCAGATACTGACACACATGGATGTAAGATGCCTACAATTCGAGTTGGGTCTATTTCCTAGGTACGTAAGGCAGGGGTATTAACGAGGAATATCAGTCAGGCATGCCATAAGCGTCGTCCTACCAAGTTCCTATCTTGCTCATTGTTCAGTCCAGCACGAACAATGGCCTTGGCAAGTGCATCTAGTAGTACTAGCTATTACCTGGGTACCTGGGCAGTTACCATTAATATTTCAGGGCGGGTGTATACGATGCTGTGGTAATCTTACTCATCGTAATAGGCATCCATTAGCTTACCTTCCCTCTCGTAATTTTCTAATGTCACGAACTCAAGAATCTAATAATTTGACAATAAATGCCAACAGTACTGCGGACAAAGTAATCAATTATTTTAAATTCGAAGATATGGCTTGAGAGGCATTACGCGGTTGCGTTATAGAAGTTCATGGATTCAAGTCCTCCCAAATCCCTCCCAGCAAGCCGAGTTGGTGACAGCTCGAGCTGAACTGACCTGCTCTGCATGTTCAACCATTTATTTGTTCACAAAAATAAACGTTACACATGTAGGAATAATTGAGATTGTAGATTATACGACTACTGAAGCATGTAATTGATTTGGCACACCAGAAAGCTACACGAGGCCAATGTGTAGTACATAGGGACCTGCGTCATTTTCGAGGCTTGACTGCCTACACGAATCTACCCTCCATATGCTGTTTGTTGTGAAATCTGGGCGAAAAATAACGGTATAAAATTCGATTTCTTGACAGGACTATAAGATGCTGGCAGCTCTCAACTTAAATTCTTCATTCATTCTGTGCGATTACCCCATCATAAATACTACTCCTAGATAGTTAGGCATCTAGGCAGGTGTATAAGTACCTAAGGTACATGCCTTTCTATGTAGGTGCTTGGGTAGGTATCGGGGTAGGGACATAAGGTAGGTACATCAGATAGGGATATCTCATCAACTAATTTATTCAAACGGGCTGCGGGGGTCGGGTGCTCGATAACCCAGTGTTAGTATCAAGAATGACGCCAATGGAATTTCGAGTCTGGAGAACTGGGATAGTTTAGTACATGAGCATGAATAATCTATGAAATTGAAGCAGCGTACTATACTCTTCTCCTCCATCGGCTTGATACCGGGGGAGATCCACAAACCCCAACTGCCCATCAGGTTGGCCAGCATAATGTCCGTCAGCAGGCGATCTCCTATCACGGCGATTTGGCTTGGATGAGATACTCCAAGCTCGGGATGGGCCCTGAAATGCGCCATAATCTCATCACCGCAGCCGGGCTTCTTTACTCGATGAGCCAGGACCGAAGCGCCGGTTGCCTTCTCCAGCTTACTTGCTTGATGCCCGTCACGATCATATGTGGTTGCTCCAGCAGTGTTAGACACGATTAGAAGGCGAGGACCGGGATATTCCTTTTGGAGTTGCCTGAACCTGTTCTATGAATGGGTAAGTCACTGTGGAATCAAGAACATGGGACGGAAGTTGTAAATATGGAAAGATGACGTTTCACCAGCACAACGCTAGCAAGTGACACACTGACCAAATAGGTAGGGTATATCTCATTGGTGTCGGGGTAAGCAAAGCAGTCATCCTTGTCAAGCACTACCGCCCGAATGTCAGCCTTGTTGCCTTGGCTATCGACTCGGCTATCGAAAGCCTTGCTAAGGGGACTTGGTATTTCGTCGAAAGCTCTGACACTTGCGTGGGGAAGACATAATGAAGGCTTCACGAGGAGCTTGAAGACGTTGAAAGTTCCAGAGAGATTGAAATTCATGATTGAAAGCTATGGGAAGAATGAGAGAATCGTGCTGGACGTTATGTCAATGGCATGTTCTTATGTACACACGTAGTATAGCTCTACCTTCCCTAGCAGCCTATCGATAGCTCCTACCTGGGGCTGGGGATCTAGGTAGCACCCGCCCCCACCACTTGCACCGGCCCGGAAGCTGCCGGATGTAAGTTGTAGCGGCTATTCTAGGAAGCTACGTACAGGGGCATGGCCCCACATTGTACATGACGCGACAGTCGCGACTGGACCTCTTTACGTACAACATCCTTTCCATCTCTTTTACAATACAACTTGTTTATCGTCCTACCATGACTTCGTTCCTCCGTAATGTACCCCCTGCAATTACTCCCTTCCCATGACCCTGCCTGTCATGGTGCGAATTAAAAAATCGCAGCTCAATGCTGCAGAACCAGATCCTAGCTTCACAAGTTCCCCACGAAAGCGAATCCGCAACAAAGAGCGTGAACAGAGCCAGGACACCCGGTCCAAAAGACGGAGCAGTCGATCAATACCTGCTTCGCGCCAAAACAACATTGCAAATGATCACAATTCCGAATATGATTTCCCTTCTGATGAGGATGAGGCAGATCTAGCTGTGAAAAGGACACCGAGTAAGAGGAAAGCTACTTCAACTGTGTCAACGCCCAAGACCAATGGACAATTATCGACTCCTAGGGGCCGTAGGAACAATGGACCTGACGCGGCCACACCACTTAAGACGATTAGTGTTGCCAATGCCCAGACGCCAAGATGGAAACGAAACGATCGTTCCGCGAGGAAGAAGAGCGCCAGGGCTCTGATCGAAAAAGTAGTGGGCGGAGATGGGAGCGACGAAGAGGTGGATGAGGATATTGCTAGAGAAATCTATGAATCGAGCGAAGATGAGGAGGAAGAGGAAGAGGAAGAGGAAGAGGCGGACGGTCTTCCAGACGAAGCTGCTACGCCATCCAGGAGACCTCGTGGCCATCCGAAAGCGAAGCCTACAAAGAAGCCTGCGAGGAAAAAGTCACCAACCCCCCCTCGAGATCTACCGCCGCACGAACTGTACTTTGCACAGAATCGACCAGGAGCTTCAAAGACGTCGACCAACACACTCACCTCCTTGAAGCTCCTGACTCATGAAGAGTACTTTTCGATACTCCGCGATTATCGAGATCCGCACTTGGAAGATGTCGAGTTCCTCGATTCGATACACGTCGAGTCTTTCCCGCAGTGGACGTTCGAGCTCTCTCAGGGGTTTGGCGTGTGCCTGTATGGGTATGGGTCGAAGAGAGCGCTCCTTCATAAGTTCGCAAGATGCATATACGGCAAGTACCCGGATCACGTCGCTAATAAGATTGTCATCATCAACGGATACGTGCGATCCAGTTCTCTGCGCGAGATTCTGAGCACCGTTGCGAGCGCAGTCGACCCCTCGCACAAAGTACCAGCCGGCAACCCTTCGGCTATGCTGGATAGTGTGAAGACACTGCTATCAGCTCATGAAGTAGTTGTCACGGTCATATTAAACTCTATCGATGCTGCGCCCCTACGAAAAACCGGGATACAACCTATCCTCGCCCAATTGGCAGCGCACCCGAACATCCGACTCATATGTTCAGCCGATACGCCAGACTTCCCCCTGCTGTGGGACAGTAGTCTACGGTCGTCGTTCAACTTCGTCTTTCACGATTGCACGACATTTGCACCGTTTACGGCCGAGCTCGAAGTTGTTGATGATGTACACGAGCTCCTAGGCCGCAAGGCAAGACGGCTCGGCGGGAAAGAGGGTGTCACGTATGTTCTTCGCAGTCTACCGGAGAATGCTAAGAACTTGTTCCGCCTGCTTGTAGGCGAGGTCCTGGCGGCTATGGACGACGGTGACGGGGCAGCTGACGGGGACAATCCTGGTGTGGAGTACCGTATGCTATATAATAAGGCGGTAGAGGAATTCATCTGCAGTTCGGAGATGGCTTTCCGGACGCTTCTGAAAGAGTATGTATTACCCCCCTACTTCCCATCCATTTGATTGATGCAGCGATGTTGACAAGTCTCAAGATTTCATGACCATCAAATGATCACAAGTCGCAAAGACGTATTAGGTACCGAGCTGCTAAGCGTGCCTTTTCAAAAAGAAGAGCTCGAGGCAATATTGGAGGACCTCATGTCATGAAGCAGAGCATTTTAAGAGAGAAAGACATCATATCTTAGCACTTCAGATAATTAGTCGGGACCGACATGGGTTTACATATGATTAATGTGCAGCATGAGGGACCATTGAAATCTTCAATCTTTCGTACTCTCATTACTAGCTTCTCCCAGGACCGTGCACTTGGTGTCCGCTCTCTCCACCTCCTTTATCAGCTCGCTCTTCCCGTCTAGCCCAGACCATTTTGGCTTTCCGTCATGAACGTCTACGACGCGCTGGCTGTAGAAGATGTGGCATCTGGGCGGTTGAGTCAGTGGGTTCATTCAGATTGTACATGGATGTAGTCATAGTCTAGGTAGGCAGGTAGGCTGGTATGAAACCCATTGGCAGGGCAATGCCCGAAGCACACTCACTGAGGGTCGAAAACCTTCTTATGCGCCGCATCACTGAACGTGACAAGGCCAGGGAACAGAAGCACCATGTTCCGCCCCTCGTCCATGATGGGCGAGTGGCAGTACGCGCAGCTGACCTTGCAGGGCAGCCGGTGGTCCGTCGACCGGTCGGGCGCGTGGTAGAAGGCCAGCCCCTCGGCGCCGCTCTCGAAGTGCACGTCGTCCTTCTCGAAGATGGCCGCCCACTGGAACGGCGCGCCGTGCAGCGCCTGGCAGTCCACGCAGTGGCAGAACTTGGACGCTAGCGGCGCGTCTCGCGATAGCCAGTACCGCACCCGCCCGCAGTGGCAGTGCGCCGTCCATTGCTTTACGAAACTGGCGTTGCTGCTCGTTGTGCGGTATGGCGGCGCTGATTTCCAGTCTTCGCTCGTTGAGTGCACGGCTCCTGATACGGCGCCTGTGGCGGGCTCGCTGTTGCGTGGCGAGGGCATGGCGGTGGGGTTTGGGGGGTCTGGGGGTGTTGCTCGTTTTGTTGTGGTGTGGAATTGGAGTAGGGGTTGTGCACGTGTGGTGTTAGGTGCTGAGTAGTGCTGGGGGTGAAAATGGGGAGCTATCGGTGGTGATGCCGAGATTGGAGAAGATGTATTGATGCGTCGTGAATAATGACGTCGGAGGGTGGAATGCCAGGTTCTAGTTGGCTGGGCCAAGGACTTCAACATTCTTCTCAGAGATCAGATATAGATTTTGATGCTATGCAGCTTTGTCTATGATTACCGGTGAGGAATTTATAGCTGGAGATACCGTTATATCATGCGGCTGAGCCGGTCGTTTACATATATGGTATACATCATTGCCGTGAATTTTGAGTTCACACTTCATGGCAACGTTGATTAGATCTGTCGATCGATCTATGCAAGGTCCCTGTCCAACGTGGCATCGAAAACCCTACGGGCGTTTGAGATCTAACGGCGAATTATGACGTGAACCAGCCTCAGTCGAGAGGGTGATCTGCCTAAGGGCAAAACAGTCCGGGGGAGTAAGTAGGCTCGTCATTGAAGACTTAGCAGTTCTATATGTCAGGAACTGATAGAATGAATGGGGTTACAGGTTCCAACAGGAGCCTCATAAATTTTAAAAAATAATAGTTTAGACTGAGGAGAATCTTGAGGTTCATACTATTCAATGCTGACTTGATAGTTCGTACAGTTGTTTCTCATCCAGGAGGTACCTACCTACTCAATGCCTTGATACAGCTTTTCTATTGACGGAGAACAAATATCTGGCATATTGAAGATGTACTCGAGCGATAGCCTCCTTAGTTACCAATTGAGCGGCATGATTTGTAAATACAGGCCCGATGACTTAAAATATGTAAACGATAACGAGCACGTTGAAGTTGAAGAAAGAAAGAAAAGCAAAGCTCGAGAATGATGACGCCAATACCCCGCCGGCGTCGTGGAACTGAGCTTAAGCTCCGACAAATTACCTCCGAGGACAGAAAACCCCACTCGGGAAACTCGTCACTGATCCTCACGAGACCAAACACGCGTACCTTACCAGCAAGTAAATTGGTCTCCAGAAATTATCTACTGTATATAGGAGAACAATTAGACGCGCGAAAGCATCTACAATTCGGAAATAAAAAAGGATTGCGCTATCTTTGAGTACCTAACAACACTACATATCCAGCCTCTCACTCGAGTCCCGGCAATGAACCCGGGATAATGCGCCCCCACAAAGCCCTAGAGAGCGACGACGCAAAGGAGGCGCAGTGGGAAGCGACCCGGGGCGCTGCAATCGGGGCCGTGAAATGGGGCGCCGCGTCGGCGGTTCTGGGAGGCGTCGGCTACGTCTTCTCGCCTCTGTACCGGGGCCTTACGATTCAGTTCAAAGTGTGGGTTCCCCGTTCATTCGCATGTCTGCGTTGTCCAGCTCCGCCATGGTCTATTGACTACCTACTTACATATAACCCCGGGAATGAACGATTCCCTTCCTGGAAATTGTAAAACCCGTGTGAAGTATAGTACTGATTACTCGCACAGATACCTCCAGATGTCCGGCATGATCGTCGGCAGCATGATAGAAGCCGACTACAGGATGCGGCAGTACGAGCAGCACGTGCGCATGCAGCGGCGGATAGCGCGAGACCGGGCCATATGGGCAGACTACGAGAAGGAACTGATGGAGATAGAGGACGAGCAGCCATCGTCACGGCAGCAAAAGAAATGAGGTTATTTCACTTGGCAAGAACATACTCGGAACTGTCCTCTTTCATTAGGTATCTTGTTCGTACTAGGTGATTTAGCCTTGTGTATCTGAGCAAACATGTAAATATCTCACTTCTTTTATCTTCGTGCCAACCGATAATTGAGGATTCGCCACCTCACAAACGCCAATGCAATGCCCATGTAAGATCTCAGCACCTATGCGCCAACCTCATACCGTAGATTTTGCTCTTCCCAGACTCTTTACTTTATATTCGTCTGGAAGCGCCGCGGATCCATGTTGATCTTGCAGAGCCGAGCTACGCACCCGCTCAGCTGCAGCAGGGTCTGGACGCCCTCGAGGATCTTCATGTGCGTGAAGCCGATCTCGCGGATGAACTCGAGCTTGGAGTGCTCGCTCAGCGTCGGGATGGTCTTGGTCACCTTGAACATGGTCGAGATGATATCATGGCTAGAGTAACCCAGGTCCCACAGCTCGCGCAGGGTATCGAGTGCGCTATCCACGTTACCCTCGTAGCACGCCTTGAGCATGGCCTGGACCTTGATCGGGTGCGGGCTGTCGACGACCTTGAAGACGTTGTCGCCGCTGACGAAGTCGAACCCGGCGTGCGTGCTTTGCAGGTTGTTAATGGCCTGCCGCATGTCGCCCTCGGCGCTGAACACGAGCGCCGCTAGCCCGTCGTCGCTGTACTGCACCTTCTCCGCCTCGATGATCTGCAGCAGCCGCTTCACGACCTGCGCGTCCGTGAGCCGGCCGTAGCGCAGGATCGCGCAACGCGACTGCAACGGCTCGATGATCTTGTTGGACTGGTTGCAGGCGAACGCGAACCGCGTCGTGTTCGAGTAGATCTCCATCGTGCGTCGCAGCGCCTGCTGCGCACCCGAGGTCATGCTGTCTGCTTCGTCGAGGATTATGATCTTGTGGCGGCCCGGCGGTAACGTCACCTTCTTCTGCGCGAAGCCCTTGATTCGATTTCGGACCACGTCGATACCTAACGAACATCTCCAATCAGCGGGGTGCTCTTTCTCCTTCTCCTGTGTGTAAGTGTTGCAAGAGACTGACCTCGCTCGTCACTGGCATTGAGTTCCAGGACAGCTTCCTTATAAGCGTCCCCTAGGAGCTGTCGAGCCAGACAGAGGACGCTCGTCGTCTTTCCAATACCCGGCATGCCCGAAATGATGACGTGTGGCATATTGCCGTCCTTCGCGATGATCTTCAGTCGCTCGATGGTTTCCGTATTTCCGACTACATCGTCCAGAAAAACGGGTCTGTACTTTTCTACCCTGTGCACGACATGTGTTAACGATTGACCATTAAGTAGAGAAGAAAAGCTGAAAGCGAGGTTGCATACCATGGTAGCTCAGAAATTCCGTCAGAAGAGCCATTCAAGGCCTTCTTGGCGGCTGATGTTGAGGACTCGCCTCTCTCTTCTGCTTTTGCTGCTGGCATCGTGGTGGTGAAGGATGGTTGTTGAGCTCAATTTACGCGTGTTTGTATGGATTCGACGCGTCTGAATATTGGTCCAGAGTGCCAAGATGCCAAGCCTCGATTATCTTATCAATCCTTGCAAGTGGGTCTACATACACCGAGCCATGATGTGGGGCTCTAGCACCCATTTACTGTCAGAACTGTGTATTTACGAAGTACGGATTACTACCAAGCAATCAAGACTCAGTCACTGTTCTGACTGTGTTCGGTTTCATTACGACTGAATGCAAAAGAAATATTCGCATCTTTTGATCCTCCTAATCCACTGTGCTCCTTGAGAGCTCGCTTACGAATTACTCATCGTTGTTGGTATTGAGCGCCATACTGTCCACGCCCCATCACACAGTTCTAAACTTTTACCTACTGTCTACATAATAGCTGCTAGCATCACTCATCGACACGCACTTATCAAACTACGATAAAGCTATCTATACGACATCAGCAATCTAAGATGATCTATCATGACATAGGAACACATCCTTCATTCCATCATAACCAATCATCAGGTCTCTCATCCAACGTTCGAGGAAAGAATCCCCATGATGTTGTCATTCATCGCCGATTATGTACGGTAATCGCCGTTGATCGTGCTGGCGAAAATAATTATCAGTATGAGAGTGGCAGAGACACTAAGGGCTCACACTTACATGTACTCGTGGCTATAGTCGCAGGTCCAGTAAGTCGCTTCCTTCTTACCGGTTCCCAGCCTCACGAGAATCTCGAGGTCTTCATGCTCGAGGATCTCGCCCGCTCGGGCTTCGTCGACCATTTCAGGCTCGCCATTCACCAACAGCTTCAGCTCCGGGCTGCCGTCCGTAGGAACAAATGAAACACTGGTGTTTTCCGGTATGATCTCGTCCACTTCATTCACAGGGTGCCCCGGTTCGCTAATCAGCGAATAGCCGGTGGCGCAGAGGATCCGTCCCCAGTTGGCGTCTTTTCCATACAGCGCTGTTTTGACTAGAGGAGATCGCGCGATGGTGCTGGCGATCTTACGAGCGCCTTCCTCGCTCGATGACTCAGTTACCCGAATGGTGACGAACTTGGTAGCGCCCTCGCCGTCTCTGACAATTAGCTGGGCGAGATCAATCGCAAAGTCAGTGACGATGTCTCGGAAAGCCTCGAAGTCGGCCGAATCTTCCGAAACGATCTCCTGGCCACCTGCGGCCCCGTTTGCCAATAAAGCAACGGTATCGTTCGTAGAGGTATCCCCGTCGATAGTGATGCTATTGAAAGACCGGTCTGTAGCGTATTTGAGGATAGGCGGAATGACAGAAGGTGAGATGGGCGCATCGGTAGCAATTACACCTAAGAGCGTTGCCATGTTGGGGTGAATCATGCCAGCACCTTTGGTCGTCCCTGCAATGCGATACTCTACCGATGGCGACGACGGCAGATGAAACGTCTTTGAAATTAGCTTTGGGAACGTGTCTGTAGTGCAGATTGCCGTAGCATAAGTGAGCCAATCTTTGTGAGTATCTCCTAGTCCTTGAAAGGCTTTCGGGACATTGTCCAGGATTTTCCGGATGGGCAATCTTGGAACTTGTTAGGATAAAACATGCGCGAGAATCGTGTAAGGATTCGATATCATTACCTCTGCCCGATCACGCCAGTACTCATGACGATCGTCGCATTACTGACACCGAGGTTCTTGTCGGCCTCCTTGGCCATCGCCTCGGCATCCTCGAGGCCACCTTTTCCTGTCACGGCATTGGCGCATCCTGAGTTGATGATTACGCTTCTGAGACCCGAGTTTTTTTGCTCTTGAAGCAGCGCCCGGCTAAAGGTAACCGGTGCAGCCTGGAATTTGTTTTTGGTGAACACAGCAGCGGCAGCACAAGGTGTATCAGACGTAATCAAGGCGAGATCGGGCTTGGTGGTGTTTTTCGGCTTGACGCCAACTATCGTCCCAGAGACCTTGAATCCTCGCGGGTAAGTCCCGCTGGTTGGGACATACACCCTCTTTGCGGCCGGAATGCTGCCATTGACAGGAGCCGAGTAGAACCTAGCACCAGAGGCCTTCGCAGTCAATGAAGTCTTAAGCTGGCTTGAAACCCGGAAGCGCGCAATCTGAAGAGCCATGGGAGTTTTTCGACGATTCTCAAGCCCAAGAATGCCTACTTTGCCCTCGATGCACTCTCAAGCGGGACAATTTGCGTTGGTACTGAGGAGATGGGCTGATGGCTCAATGGAATTTTTATCGATTCTGCCGAGAGTGGGCTGTCACGTGGCAACGGTTGTCGCCGGCTGTTTCCGCACGACTTCCGATTATTAAAACGGCTCGAAATTGGAGAAATCTCTGCCGTGGGAGATTCATTCGCTTCCAATCGTTGAAGAAAGCTGAAATTATTTTACTCGGAGAATAGGAATGACAATTCATGATCTGGCTGTGTTGTTTTCTTTGTAGATTTGCTGTGCTCTTAGGAATAGTTACTAGCTAATGCATCCATTGAATGAAGAATGACTCATTGCCCAAACCAACTTAACCTCAACAGACCGATCTCTTCAGCATTCATATTCCCAAACTACAAGGTGCCGTCGCATCCACCTAGCTATCGGCCAGTTTTCATGTCACTAAACGAACGTTCTTTGTCGAGAGCGACCCTTAGGTATATGAGTCTTTAAGTAGGCAGTTTAAACACTTGTTCAGACATCGGCTTGGAAGGATCTGAGACCACCATACCTAATGATTTTAGGTTCGTGATCCTTGTTCCGAGTTGTTGTATTGCTGCATTCTACATACCACCTGCTCATCCCATCAAGAGGTCGTCAAAATAAGGTACACCCCACACGCTTTGGCACGCTTTGACGCTCACCCCTTCCACTAAACGCCTTCGACGGAGCAACAGACATGACCCGACTCGACGTGAACAGAATCCAAGGCTCACCACACATACCAACCTCACTTTACAAGGAGATTACTCCATGTTCTTGGCCTGCATGGATGAGACAGGAGCGCAAAGGGCCATTTTCTGTATGTGCCTAATTAGAAGACGTAGCCGTTGGGTTTTATAACTCCCCGTCCACATTCGTTATTCATGTAGGTAGCCTTTGCATTTGGTTCGTATCGTGACGGATAGGCACCCTAACTAACGTCTGACATTAGCATATTCCTACCTGTAGGTATATAGAACAAATTTGCATATTCTCTCAGCCTAGGTTGGTAATAGGTTTCCACCTGCCTTACCTATGGTAATTTCTTTCCATGGTATTCATCTCATCATTACAGCAATCGCATTGTCCTCGTCCCCCTCGTCCCCTTCATCAATCTCCGCCAAGAAGCTGCATTGCCGGCAACACCACGTCAGAATCTAACTGAGCATATTGTTTCGCTCTCCTTAGTTATGCGGCCCTTGCCAAACCCGGACCTAAGAGAACGCCCATAGCACCAGCATCTACAAGATCTACCCCATTAGTTTTCTCAAAAACGGCAATTTCTTCGCCAGAGGACAGGAGTGCCCGGATCATAGAAAACCTCATGGTTAAGCAATGCCTTCAAAATATTGCCGTAAGTAACACCGTGTCACATACGGCAAGCCATAAAGAAAAACCCGCGTATGTGGAGTCTAGAACTCTGGCGTTCTTCTCGCAGCGAGCAAGGTCATAATGAGAACACATTGTGCTGGGTACTTTACAAGTTATAATCATATTTATTAAAGTTAAGTCCGGGGAACGACACAGCAGGCAGAGGCAAGACGCAGGCTTAAACGAGCCGCAGTCACAGTCGTCCTAGGCTGGACGAATCACTTATCATCACCTGTCTTCGAAATATTGACGAAGGAAAACGTGAATGTGCCTGGGAAGAGTGGTAGACGAATGAGCGCTGTCCAATCGCAGGCGTTAGGGATTGGGCATACAGCGAACACCGTCGGATCAAGTACCAGCCATGGTTGTATCGTCTACTGGATACACAGTCAGTTGGCGGGAACTTTACCCTTACTACATACCTAAAGGTAAGGCTTGCAGGACCATAACTGCTATGTCGACGGTTTGGCCGCTTGTCAATATGCTCGGATACACAGCAAAAATCCATCCTATTGACGGAATGTTATTTAAAGATCCTATAATCAAATCACCCTGCCGCCAATACAGTCATATTTGGCTTTTCAACAGAAGTTACACAAACACTTCGACCGCGGTTGCGATGACGCTTCCTGAGAGCCATACCTCTTAGGTCGGAGAGGACACAAGACATTTAACTATCCGAGCTTGATCAAGGCTTCTAAATTTACCGCATGATCTACTCGAGGAAATGAGTCGTTTCCAAGGAGCGTGATGACCGGTATACTGTGAATGCTTCAAGGTAGATTGGGCACCTACTCTACCTTACCTACGTATCTATCCACCTACCTGGATTTTCTATTACTCCTAGAGTAAGAGTTTGCCAAAACCTGAGAGCGACCCTTTGTTGAATGATCCTCGTACACATCGTCGCCATTTCCGTCACAAGCAAAAATCTGGATCCATGGACCCTTTTCTCATGTCGGACGGCGATTATATCCGACCACTCTGGCCTGTCCTTTGATATACCACGTCGTGTCAGCCTCATTAAACCACTATGCATAAAAATGCAAAGGAGCTTACGAGAGTACGAGAGGCAAAGGGTTCAGGTGATCCTCGAAATGTAACGCGTCGTATGTGCTGTTGCACTACCCGAAAGTTGCTCTTGTCGATCCTCTACCCTCCACACCATACCTTTGCTGCCTTACTTGGGCTTGGTCTGTTCAGTTCCTGCATTCTCACCGATATCAGTGGTGATGCCGCCGATGCTTTGGATCAACCCACCCGACAACGTCGTCGGTCCCCGCCCAGCCTCCGGGAAACACCGGTTCGTGGTGTAAGTCCAATGCCCTTCGTCCTTCACAATTAATACTCCCCTCTCATCCCCTCTTTCGGATGCTACGAATGAAGCTGACAGAACGAAAAGGTTACCCGAGCCAGTAAGCTCGCCAAGCATGAAACGGTGTGCAGTGATGGCGGTGGTGATGATCTTCTCTTGCCCCTCCCAGGGCTCGCTGGGGGTTTTCGTAAAGATTTGAGGGGAGTTCGGGTTAGGCGAGGGCTTATCGTATTATTTGTTGCCTTCAGAGGATGTACAATTATTAGTCTGCGCATTAATCAAGATTCTTCACCACGGTTTCGATGAATGAGACCTGCTAGATCGCTACTTATTGGCTCTCACGCACAATACGTCTAGAAATTGTTTGCTATTGAACGACTATGAGTTGAACCTGGTCTCTTGGGAGCATAAATCAGTGTCCGATACGACGTTCACTTCGGGCGTATCTGTGTTGCTATATTTAGCGCATTTAACTTGTGTGGCAAGATGCGACATTCGCTCCAGGTAACCCTCAAAGCCGCGCTGCAGCTTCTGTCCTACCTACTAGTGTTTGCATGGCTTCTGATTCGATGAAGCAGGATTGCTGAGAAGTTGTCAATTGCACCCCAATCATATCTCAAGCAGCTGAGCAATACAGGCCGAGAGCCTATTACGACAACAAGCTGTTTCCATGGCAGGATAATGTAATTCCGAGATAATCGACGTAGGATTTGTTACCGCCCTTTGTTTCGAGGTTCAAGTTTCCCATTTACTTTTGTTCTTGTTCAACTTACTACCTACCTACCTACATACAGCACCGGCTTACTATGACCAGCTATTTGAATCTTGGATGCCAGCATGAATTCCTTATGTAACTTTTACGGTGAGTTACCACAGTTAGTACGTATATAATGATCGTTAGTTCTAGGCCTATAAGCGTCAATACTAACTAGATTGATATCGAGTATTCATCATGAAAGCGTCTATTTCTCTATGGTTCCTGATTCTCTTAGCAGCTTCGACCTCTGCGGAGCTTGAGAAGCGGCAAGGCGGGTATCCTGATACCTGCGGCGAAGTCAGATTAGACGACGCAACAATAAATCCTTAATACCTCACCGGAGACTGCTGTGACGACTCCGGTATTACTCTGAAGACGCGCCTTGATCTGAATTTGTGAGTACTGCCTTTGTTCTAACTGCGAACGCCGGTCACCTAATGCAAATATATCTATCTAGGTGCTACTCTCCGAACGAGGATGGCATCATGGTCCCGACCAACAAGGGTATTGGGTTGAACACTTCGCAAAGCTACCTACCCTGTGTGAGATGCTTTATCGGCAACGGCTACGAACTCCCCCGAACCTACTACGCCTGTGATTGTATCGGTCCTCACGGTGGGGCTTTTGCGCACAGCGGCGTCTATCTGGGTGAGCCGATCCCGTAAACCGGTCCATTCGCGTGAGCAATGACTGATGAGTTTTCGAAACAGATGAACTTATTGATGAACATGTAGAATGTAGTGGTATTCGTGTGTGTAGAAAACTAGGAGCTACAGGTATGTTGTAGCAGTGGCAAGGTCTATATAGCCAATTAAAGGTGGAGCTGGCTAGGGCCCAAGAGCCTGGGCCTTAATAGTATTATTATATCTTTAATACTCCCTTATAAACCGAGAAGTTAAATATAAAGATATTTTGAAAAAATGTAAGAAAATATACAAAAGAAATAAGGTTTTTATAATTATATAAATATAATTATTTTCCTCGTAAAAAATTAATTATAAGTTTAAGTTTATAAATATAATATTAACTTTAATAACTTTACGAATTATAAGTGTTTTTTTATTTTTAAAGCTTTCGTAAATTCGTTTATTATTATATTATTCGTATTAATATAAAATATTACGAATTTACCTTTATTAATTACGTTAATAATTTATTTATACTTTATATTAATATATTTAATTTTAATATTATTAAAAGGATTTAAAATAATAAATTAAACGTTTTTTAAGTCCGTAAAAATTATTAAAAAGTATAATTAAATGTAATTAATATTTTTAAATAGTTTAAAAATTTAAATTAAAGTTTTATTTAAAAGTATAAAATTAATAAATTTAACTTTAATAAACGATAAAATAATAATAATTTACTTTTTAAATTTCTAATAAATTAATTTTTTAATTATAAAAATTACCATTTTACTTATTAATTATCTTATATTAAATATATTATTAAAAGTGGTATTATTAAATTTAATGGTCCGTAAGTTTTTTAATATATAATTTAAATTATTTAATAAAATATTTAAATGTTTTATATTTTTAATATATTTTATTAAATGTTTAATAACTTTTTAATATAATATAAAAGAAGTTAAATTTATTTTATAAACTATATAATTCGTTAATTTAATATAATTTTAATATAATTTAATTTAACGTTTATTAATTATTAGTTTTTAAGTAATTAATATAATAATATTATATTTTTATAAAGTTTTAATTAAATATAATTCTAAAAATTTATATTTAAAAAGTATTTTATCCGCGAATTATTTTTAATTAATTTAAATTTAACGGTTTAATAAATTTTTTTTAATAATAAAGCTTAAAAAATGGTAAATATTTTTAAACGTTTTAAGCTTAAAAAATTTAAAAAAAACTTTTTCCGTATTAATAATAATAGTTTTATTTAAAACGTTTATAATTAAATCGTTAATATATATTAACATTAAAGTTTTAATATTTTTATTTTTAAATATATAATAATTTAAATTTAAAGGCTTAAATTTTAATTTACGTAATATTATAATAAAAGTTTAAAATTATTAAAAAAAGGTTTTATATAAATTATAAAATGCCTTTTAAAAAAGGCATACCTTAATAAAATCCTTAATAAAATTATATAATTATTTTATATAAATTATTTTATTAATTAATTAATTATTTAAAAAGGTAATAATAATATTAAATTATTTTAAAGTTAATTTAAACGTAACCGTAAAAGTTAAAAATAATTTTATTAAAGTTAAATTAATTATTATTAAATATATATTTTAAAAGGTTTAAAAGTTTATATTTTTATAATTATTTTATATTATCCATTTAGCTTAATTACGTAATTAATTACCTTTTTTATTAAATTTTTAATTTATAATTTACTTTTTTAATAATATATACTTTTTATTAAAAGGATTTATTAACGTTTAAGTATTTTAAAATTTTAAATCGTAAAGTTATTTTTTAAAAGCTAACTTTTAATAATTTTAAAATATAAATTTTTTTTTAAATTTATTTAAGGTTTTTAATAAACGGGTAATTTTAAATACCCGTAAATTAAATATAATTTAATTTAATATTAAATAAAGTTAATAAAAAAATAGCTCGTTAAAATACTCGTTTAAATATATATAAATAAATAAATTAACCATTTTATATAATACCTTTTTTTTAAAATATAATTATTAAGTTAAAATTAACGTTTTTAATTAAAATATTAAAAACGTAAAAATTAACCTTTAAAATTAATTAAATATAAAAGCTTATTAATTAAAGGTTTTTTAATGTAATATTAAGTTTTTAAATTAAAAATTTAAAAGCTTTTAATTAAATAAAACATTTTAAAAATTATTATTTTAAGTTTTTTATTTTTAATTTTTTTATATAAATTTAAAAATTAAAGTTTTAAATATAATTTAAAAAACTATTAAAAACTATATTTAAAGTTAAATTTAAAATTAAACTTAAACCGAAATAATTACTTTTAACGATAATAAAAGATTATTTTTTTAAAAAATAATAATTAAAAAAAACTTTAAATTAATAAGTTTTTTTATAAAAGATTTAAAAACGTTAAATTAAAATAATATATTATAAAAATTAATATTTTTATCGTCGTTATTACTTTAAAAATCTTTAATAAAAACCGTTTTTAATAAGTTTTAAAGGTTTTAATTAAAAAGTTTATTTAATACTTTATTATTAAATTTTATATCGGATATTTTTACGACTTTATATTATAAAGGTATTTAAATGTAATAAATTATATTATAATAATTATTATACTTTATTAATTAATTTTTTATAACCTTTAATTTAATTTTAATAAGTTTAAATTATTTATTATATATATAAATATAATACTTATATTTTTATAAATTAACGATTTATAAATATTAATATATAAAATATAATTTTATAACATTAATAAACTTTAATTTAAAAGCTTTATTTTTTAAATTACTTAATATAAATAATAAGTTTAAAGTTATAATAATTATAAATTTTACGAAAAGTTAAAAAAATTTAAAAAAATTTATATCGTTAAATATTATTTTAATTATTTATTAAATAATTAATTTAATTAATTTAATTAACTTAAATTATTTATAATAATTAATAACGATAATATATATTATAATACTTTATACCTTTATTTAATTTATTATTTAAGTAAATTTTTTACCTTTATTAAAATATAATATTTAAATAATAAAATTAATTTAACGTTTAATAATAACGATTATTTATTTAATAATAATAAATATTAAAATAATAATTTTATTTAAAAAAAATTTAATTCATTTATACTTAAAATAAACGTTAATATTATATGTTATATACTTTTTTTTTTATATTTAATTTTATATTTAATAAAATTTTAATATATAACCTTTAAAAACTTTAATATTATAATTAATAAAAAATGGTTAATAAAATAACTTACTTTATTAAATATATATATTTTATATATATAAGCTTTAATTTTAAACTTAAAAATTTTAATTTTAACACGTTAATATATTAATAATATTATAATAAACTTTATATATAAAATTTTTTTATATATAATTTAATAATTAAAAATAAAAGTTAAAATTAAATATAAATCCTGGTTTAAAAGGTTAACATTATTATTACTATATATATATAATATTACCACGTAATTAACTTAATTAATTTTAACTAACTCTTTTTTAATTAATTTTTTAACTAAAATATCGAGGTAATTATTAATAATTACGTTTTATTAATGTAAATTTTTTATATTAAATATATTATAAAAAATAATAATATTAATTTAACCCGTTTTTAGTTTAATAAAAAAGTATATATTTTTATAAATTATAAACGTAATTATTATATTATTTACCGTAATAATTTTATATAATTTAAAAAAAATATTAAAATAAATAAATAACTTAAAATTATTAAACGTATATTTACCGTTATTTAAATTAATTATTATATCGTTTTTAATAATAATTTTAATATTATAAAAGTTAAAATTTTAAACTTATATCGTTAAAATAAAAATAAAAGTTAAATTAATAATATAATTAATATTTAAAACCTTTAATTTAACGTTTTTATTATTTAATTTATTTTTAAATTTATCGATATCGTTTTAATATTAATTACCTTTTTAAGCTTTTATTAAACCCTTTTAATTATTACATTTAATATATTTTTTCCGGTTAAAATAATAAGCTTTATATTTATAATATTAAATTATTAATAAGTTATATTATTATTATTCGGTTTTATATTACATTTAAATAAAAGTAATATTATTTTTATTAATAATAAAATGTTTTATAAGTTTAAAACTTAACGTTTTATAATTTAAACTTTTAAAACGGCTTTTACTTTTATTTTATACGTTAATAAAATTATACCTTAAAGTTAATAAAATAACGTTAACTTTAATTTAAATATTTAATAAAAAATTATTTTAAATTAAGTTTTTTTAATTAATAAATTTATATATAAGTTTATTATATTATAATTTATCGTAATTTATAATAATATTAATAATTATTTAAATAATAAAACTATCGTTATAATTAATTTTAAGCTTAATAAATCGGTTTTTAAAATATTTAATTCTTATAAGTTATTTTTAAAAGTTTAAACTTATCGTTATAATTTTAAACTTTTTTATAAGCTTTAAAATCTTGTTTTTAAAAACATTTAAAATTTTAATTGAAATTAATTTATACGTAACTTTAAAGTTACGTTCGTTTCGATTTTAACCGTAATTAATTAAAAATTTTTTAATAAAAATAAAGAAAAAATTAACGATTAAAATAACGGCGGTAAAATAATTATTAAAGTTTTTAATTTTATTTTTGTTATTAAACTTTTTTTTAAATGTAAATTTTATTTTAATATATTTATAAATATATAAAATATTTAAATATATAAAAAAATTAATTTATTAATCGTTAAAATTTGAATTATTTTTAAATATTAAAACCTTATAATTATATATTAAGTTTATTATTAATTTATATTTAATAAATTTAAATATAAATGTTATATTAAATTTTAACGATAAATTAAAAGTAAAATTTTAAAGTTAAAAATAAAAGTAAAATTTTAAATGTTAAAAATTTAAAAAATAATAAAAAATTATATAAATTATATTATAAAAACTTTATTTTTAAGTGTGTATTTTTTATTAAAAATATTATAATATTTTTCCGATTTTAAAATAAAAAATATAATTTAATATTATTTAATAATTAAATTATAAATTATTAAATTTATATTAATATATAATATTTATTTAATAACCGGCGATTTATAATTTAAATCGTTCGATTTTTAAATGTTTATTTTAATGTTTTTTAAATATTTTTAAATTTTAATTTATTTACGATTAAATAACGCGTATTTAAAAGAATTTTTATTAAATTTTTAATGAAAATTTAAAACTTTATATTATAAGCAATTATTTTATTCGTTTAAAAACGATAAAATCGAGTATTTAAAAAAAACGTTATTATTATTAAACTTTACGTATACGTTTTTTAAATTAAAACCTTTTAAGTTTATTAAATTATAAAATGTTTTAAATTTATTAAAATAAATATAAATAAAAACTTATATAAATTATTAATAAAATTATAATAAAAAGTTTTAAATATAAAACTTTATTATAAATTATAAAAACTTTAAAATAATTTAAAACTTATTTTTTTATAATTACGGTTAAAATACTTTTTTTATTAACGAAAATATTATTTAAAAGCTTTAAAATTAACTTTAATAAAATTAAGTTTTTCCGAGTAAATTAAATAATATAATTTCTTTAAATAAAGAATTTACTTTTTTAAAATTAAATAAACTTATTTTCGGAATAAATGTAAATTATTTAAAAATAAATGTAAAAAATTTATAAAAATTTAAAAATAAAAAATATATTTAAAATAATATATATTTCAAAAAATAAAACTTAAAAATATTGTTTTTAAATGTTTTATAATAATTTTAAATGTTAAAAATAATTTTAAAAAAATGTAAAAAAAAAGTATAAAAAGTAAAAATTAAAAGATTTTAAAATATAAAAAAAACTTATAATAAGGTTAAAAAGCTTTATAAAAATAAGGTTTTTATAATTACAAGTAATTTAATTAACCCGATTTAAAAATTAAAGTAACTTAATTAATTAACTTTAATAAAATATAATTTATTAATATTTTATTAATTTTAATAAAAACGTAAAAACGTTATTAAAAGTAATAATTTTATTATAAAATATTAACTTTTTTATATAATTAAAAATAATTAAAATTTATTAAAAAAAATGTATATATAATTTTTTTAATATTATATTAATAAAAATTAAATTATTTTAATAAAAATAAAGTTAAAAATAAATTATTTTAAAAAAAATAATATAAAAAACTTATAACTTAATAAATATATAAAATATAATGGTATTTATATATATAAAAAACTAAAAATTATAAGTATATTATAATAATAATAAGGTTTATATAACCAATTAAAAGTGGAGCCGGCTAGGGCTTAAAAGCCTAGGCCTTAATGGCATTATTATATTTCTGACATTTATTTATGATGAAAATGTGTACCTTAAGTGTTTCGATAATATTGCTGAGCTTAGGCCTTTTTAGGCAAGAGTGTGGTGTTCATGCCATTCCAGACTACCCTATTCTTTTCTATCCTCACACCTCCATGTTGCTTGCGAGGGGGTTGCGTGACTCGTACCAGTATCAAGCCTACCTACTTTCGATAAGATATCCCGTAAAGCTGTTCTAGATGAAAGCTTCAGATATACCTAGGGTATCTATCTAGATATGTTGCAACGTCGAACGTGCATTACGGGTCGGTAGCTCATAACTTCTCGGTCTGGTTATCCGTGTTGGTCTGATTTTTCAAGGTAGAAAGGCAGAGGGTGTCCCTGTTATGCCTTTATATGTGATGACTCCCAATTGGGACGTTTGAACAACCTTACACGTAAGGTTTATTATGCCGGATTTCAACAAATCGCCATATATCCTGCTTTGCGATGTGAAGAGAACTATTAAGATATAATAGGCATAAAACTCGACGATTGCTGAAGTGGCTATCGAGGCTCTTCTGGATGCCCCTATCGAGGCTGATCCTAGCTCTTTCTTATTTATGTTATATATCTTTCCCCTGTACTTGGTTTCCTGCGTATAAGCCCAACTCCCCAATGATGATACTCGCGCCCTTTTCTCCAATCGTCAAAGCCGTATTATGCGTATTCGCCGCGACATTCTCCGGCGCGGTTATTTGATTTTTTCTTGTTTGCGAATGGTCGTAAATTTTCCGCCGTCCAACCCTTCATGTCCAGGCATCGTAGTCGCTGCCTTGGGGTCGCGTATATATGAAGAGGTTGCCGTCACTACCTCCGGTTTAGCGAGGAGGAGAGGTACGCCATGCGCCGAGCCTTCGTCCCTTTCGCGCTGGGCGACCGTGCCTGCGCCGGCAAGGCCATGGCGTCCCTGGAGACAAGCTTGACCATCGCTAAGACGTTGTGGTACTTTGATTTCGAAATAACACCCACATGGTCGGGGAGCGTAAGGGGAGGCATGCCTGGGAAGACGGACGGCAGGAATAGCGTGGACGAGTACCAGCTCTACGATATCTTCACGGCTGACCACGACGGGCCAAACGTGGTGTTGAGACCCCGCGCTGAGGTTATGAACGAGTTGAAGTTGACAAGTGACGTATAACGGGCGTGCACGATCAGGTGAACGATCTTAGGGTACATGCAGAATCGTAGATAGTAAAACGAATAGTATCAACATCAATATCTTACAAATCATCCGCCATCTAGCACTAGATAACCTGTTGTTGGACTTCAGCTAGGCTCGTCGCGTCACCAGAATCGTTGATCTTTTGAAAAGTGAATTCGATTCGCCGAGGTTTAATTGTAAGTTGGTGAAGATCTCGCGGCCTTCGAGGCTCGATTGCGTATGGATGCGTCGTGGATTGAAACAGCATTTGTTCGCAGGTTGGGTCCGAATTTGAATCATACAATTAAAGAATGGAAAAAGAGATGCTATTAACCAACAAGCTCAATCCTGGATTCAAACCCGGGACTTACGCTGTTGGTGAATTTGCAAAGTCAGGCTGCACCCAAAATTCCTGCGTCGTGACCTTGGGCTGCTTACTGGTGGTCCGACTCTCCTCAATATCCTTCTGCTGCACATTCGGCTTCTTCCGGCTACCGATGCTGAATTTAGAAAATTCCTTAGTCAGTGCTGGTGACCACCTCTTGCCTTTCTTCCTGTAGTTCTTCTAGAACGACCGAAATGGTTTGGCTTCAGTGTAACTGCCGCTCCTGCTCGGTCCTTGCTCCTCCTCCCCTACGCCCGGCTCCTTCTCCCCTACGCCCGGCTCCTTCTCCCCTACGCCCGGCTCCTTCTCCCCTACGCCCGGCTCCTTCTCCCCTACGCCCGGCTCCTTCTCCCCTACGCCCGGCTCCTGCTGTATGAGCCCCGCCAGTCTCAGGAACTCGAGCTGCCGCTGTGATTCCTCCGCCTGTTTGGCTGCCTCCTGTGCCAGCGCCACTGCCCTCCACCTTGGCATCGACTCCCTGGTAATTACACCGGACTCCAGGGCTGCGTCGAGCATCAATTCCTGGAAAGCCGGGAGGCAACGGTTGTCGGCTGTGGTGGTGTTGTCGTCGGTGAGGACTGGGTCGACGTCTGGGTGATCAGTACGGAACATGAGATCGTGGAGGCCTGCTCCTTTAAGTGCCCCGATAATACGCGTTAAGGCATAGGCTACCTCAAAGATGTCAAAGCTGGGCAACTTATCCTCGTCGCCGTCGGTGTTCTCGATCTCTAGCACTTGCCCGTGCCGGATCACCTCGTAGCCTTGGCTGCCATTGCCCTCGCCTCTGATTGGAGCTCGGTAGTTGGTTAGGGGATACGGGTTCTTGGGCCGAGATTGCTGACGTTTAAAGGTATGGGGATCGATCTCAAGTTTGAAGTCGAATTGGAGGTAGATACGCTTCTTGGGGTCTTCGGGGCACCGTATAGGGCGAAGCGCGAATTCGAAGCGGTCATAAAGGACATGGGCGGTGGGCTCCATGGGTAAGATGTTCTGGAGACGGCCCTTGTCAGAATCCCAGGCGTTACTCCAGCGCGCCACCTCCGCGTCAGTCCAGAAGTTTTGGAGACGATCGACCAGTGTGAAGCTGTGGGCCCTGGTCCCGACGCTAAAGATATGGGCGCCTTCCGAGATCCCGTGACCTGTGGGCACCGAAATCTGGTCGTAGTACTCGCGTACTCTCTGTTGGGAGGCCTTGTCTTTCTTGTCCCGCTCCTGTTTTGCCCTCTGCTCTTCGTGGTCTCGATGAAGGTGCTGCCGCGGTTTCTTGATCGTTATGTTCGCCTGCTCGCCCTCGCCAGCCTCGTCTATACTCTCCCTTTTTGCCTTGCTGCTTGTACCAGCTGCCATATTTGAGCCCGATGGCTCGGCAATGATGGGTTCGGTGCTCGATACGGCCGTCGTTGGAGCTGGTGCTGGCTCGGACTTGTTCTGGCTCGTCTGCTCAGCTTGCATCCAAACCTCGGCAATCGTCTCTATGTCAGTCATCATCTTCCCGATTGCTGTCTCTAGCGAGGTCTCGAAGTTCTGTCGGTTTTTCCACAGCTCCTTACGAATGATGAATCCCGTATACCCGTGGACGGTATCATCTTCGCAAAGGGCAATGAGACCCATGAGCTGTGCGATCCCCCATCGGATTTTATAATGCCCTAGAGGCCCTTTTCGCTTCTTGTTGGGCGAGGGGAGAAACTCGGGGTTGTCCCGCTCTTCTACGAACATCTGAATCGCCCTCTTCTTTACAGCGTCCCATAGCTCGGCTTGGGTTGTTGGGACAGGGATGTACTGGGACTGAGAGTCCGAGGACATCGGAGACCTGACGTCCATGTCCATGTCCGCAGGCGGCGGGGAGAACGGGAAATCCGACGGGATCTGCGTCTGCTGCTGCTGCTCTGTAACGCGCTGCGATCGTTGCAGCTGCGGCGGAAAGCGTGTCGGCGGATTTGGAGGATTTGGGATCCAATCCAGGCCATCGTGGATCTTCACTTTATTGATAGGACCCGGCATCGTCGGCAGAAAACCAGGGTGTGATTGATGGGTCGTGAAACGAGGGATGATGAGAGGGGAGGAATGTTTTAGGTCGAGCTCAATTAACAGATGAAATAAAGTAGTGATTATGGAACTTATTGCCTATAAGAGTAGGATCTGAGCAATTGACGAGAAGAGGTTTGCGGTTGTTGTAGTTGGGAAAAGTCCAGTAAAGTTTTTACAGCTCAGTCCCTCCATGTACCCCTCGACAGGATATTCTGAGGAAGGTGCGAAAGATAGTGTGACGGGTATTGGAAAGAACTGCGCGGCCAAACTTTACTAGCTGACTCCATGGACTTCTACGTACCAATTACAACATCAAAAATGAATAGATTCCCTCTTTTCTCCGCTCACACTATCTTTCGCACCTTCCTCAGAATACTCCATAGACCTTTAATGAAAGGATCACGTATATTGATGTCATCGTTAAATACACCGTCAGGTAGTGTCCAGTTATGGCAAGCAGAGAACGCATGACTGGTTCGCTAGGAATACATGAAGACTGCATATACGATGCTTTATTCATGTTGATTACAGTAGAATACACCTATGGATCCAGTCCTGGATCAGCAGGTTACCGTCCCGCCGCGTAGTGTACGTTTCGCCGCCGGTACCTCCAACCCAAGTTCATCTGCAGAAGTATCGATGAGCTGGGTTCATTTCATGCCGACCTTTCATTCACCTCATTGATCGCCTCGTCTCTCATTTGCGTTGCCCAGCCTCTCGTCTTTGGATGGGCAGCCACTCTTTGCCGAAATGTGCTGGCGTTGCTGATCATGCTTGTAAAAAATATCGATGGAGAAAAAGGGAAGAAGTCCCTGAAGCTATTGAAGCTAGGTAGGTGGCCAGATGGCGCAGCTATATGCGGATATATCTGAATCCCGGATATAAGTGCTCCTGGTTCCCTCCGCTGTCTGCTCGGGTGCCTCCGCTGCCGACCCGGCTCCCCCCATATTGAATCGGGTAGGATACCAGTGATCTCCGACAGGAATACTCCGGTGGAAGTGATGGCATAAATATTGAGATATTGAAATAACCGCCGTAATAGCGTAATAGATCCACGTTATCATGTATGCTTTTGTCAGGATCCGATCCGCCATCGCCAAGTGTCCGGAGACTGTGACTTGTCTCTTGCTCCTGGCGCGCAATCATATAATGCTTGACGATCAGATACTGCAAGATACTGTACATCGTGGTCGATGTCTGTCCCGGTGACGATAAAAAGGTAGCTCTACAGGTATTAGGCTTCTCCATAAGGATGGCGTATATTCCCCATTGCTTGGGGCCTGGCAGGGGAGCGAAGGGAAGAAATTAATAGAGGGTGACGTGGGACTTCCCAGCATATCAAGAAGCTGGTCATCCGTGAACGCGCTGCGCCTTGAAACCAACAGAGTAGTCAGAGGGTGAGAGTTGTTCCATCTCTCGTTTGTTGTCTCAATCAGTTTGTCCAGCTCGTTTGCGCCAAAGGTGGCGAGGGTCTCTGCCGAAGGTACAGTGAGTGGGTTGATATCACGGATGACACGAGCCTCATTATATTTTTCGATCTTTTGACATGTGGTCTCTACTAGGGCCTTGTATCGTGGGTGGCGGTACGGTGCACTTCTCTTTTCTCTCGGTTGCTGGTTTCTGGGAGTTGCTGAGCTCCGACGGATATTTCTAGGAGGAGCCCTAGAGACCTGGTCAAAGGACTCTTTCTCGCCCATGTCAACATTGAAAGTAGATGGATAAACCACGCTGATGCATCCAAACATACCTGTTTCTTTGGCCAGGGCTTGGTGGTGGTGTCGATCGGTGGTCGACGTGCACCGAAATCCTAGCATTTACCTATGGTTTCCTTGGGTGAAGTTAGTAGGAGATTGATTGTGTTTGGAGAATCTGAGTTTTACATACCCGTCATGTTGTTTCAGTTTGGCCTTATTCGCCTTATTGATCGCCTCATCTCTCATTTGCGTAGCCCAGTCTCTTGCATTTCGATAGGCAGCCGCTCCTTGCCGAAATTGACTGGCGTTGCCTTTCATACTCCACGAATTGACTAGGGTCATCGCGTATTCGCAACGCCCCTCAGGACTGGCTGGTGGAAGCGGATGAATAGTATACATATCGAGAGTACCGCCGTGATAGGTCCCAGTCACAGTGTATGCTTTATTGTCGGGACCTGATTTGGTATCGCCATATGTTTGGAGACTGCGAATGCCTCTTGCTCCTAGCACGCCATCATACAATGCTTGACGCTCGGCTACTGCAAGGTGCCCATCAGGACCTTTCACGTGGAGAAAGAAGTTTGGTGCAATAGGAAGGTCTTGCTGTGTCGAAGGAATGATGTGTCCACTCAGCTCTGTCCGGACTCGTCGGTCTAGTTGTTCTGGACGGGCGCCGTAGTACAGATCCGGACTACCAGGTACGAGTGAGCCATCCGTTAGGTGGTTAAGATTCGTGAACGAGGTTTGCGACGCAGCACAGTTACTGTCTCCATCATCCCCTCGGATGGTTGGAACCACCTTGGACATAACCTGCCATTCTTTCAATGCACGTGTGTTGGCTCGTTTAAACTTTCCGAAATCCTCGTTCGAAAAGCGAGATGGCGACAACGAAGCCCTTGGCCTTGCAAGGATATGATGGATATCGTCTAGATTATCGGGTTGTGGAGGAGTCGTGCCGTCTGGGTACTCGTAACCATTGGGGTAAATACCATGGTCGATGAGATGCTGTTGGAAGGCGAGATCGTACGGGCTGGTCTTCTTGGTACTGATCGTTTGTGGCGTCAAGGTGCTCTGAGAAGGGTCAGTCAAGCCACGCTTCCATCGACCGAGACTAGAGGTTTTAGAGCTCATTCCCGACCCGCTCACGACGACGGTAGGCTCGTGGTAATGCTGGCCAAGGTATTATATGCTGGAATGGTAGAAGAACGAATGGATGTGACCTACCTCTCGTAAGCCCGATAAGTCGGGACCTCCTTGTTTCGCAAAGGTTTGAATCTTCTTCAGTTCAGTCCGGCTAGAACTGCTAAGAAACTGCGCGGCTGGCTGTATAGATGTGTGGGTGGTGCGCTGCGGAGTAGGTCGACGAGATGTCCGGGGTGATGAAGCGGCGACGTTCCTTCTGTCCAGCTCTCGCAGTGCGCTTGAAGTCAAGGGAATCTCGGATAGGTTGTCCCAGAAGGCGGGAGGTGGTCGAGTCGGATGGCGGAGCTTCCGTTTCTTTGGGGAGGGCGCGGTGGTGGTGTCATTAGGCGGTCGACGTTTATTCAAGTCGATGCGGGCGGGTCGCGACATGTGGAAGAAACGATGCAATCGACCAAGTCCGAGGGCTGAAAGGAGACGGGGTGGATATTAATGTTGAAGCAGGAAAAATCCAAATATCACTGCTACGTATAGTATGTTTGGCATTCAAATTCAACAATTGCTTGGCAAAGCGCCGGATTAGGTTAGCCGGTGGGCTTGGCTTTGGTGTCGGCGTGAGCTTGAGTGGCTCGTCCCGCAAAGTAAACGCAGTCCCACTTAAGAATCTCAGTTGTATCACTACCTACTTCGTACGAAGTACGCTTCTACCATTATTCTATAAGGAATTGACAGCTGCATCAACAATTGAAATGAGTATTACTGACCTATATCACATGATAGATTGATCATGTGACACCTTTCAGCTTATACAACTCCGACTCTTTCCGCCGGTTTCGACGATGGTCTATCCCTTTGACCACTTTGACCCCTGTACTCATTACCTTTTCGCGCCCCTGAAGCCATTCCAACATTGATTCGGAGACTAATCGGGAGAAAAGGCTACTCCGAGTATTCGCTGCTATCATAGGCACGGTCATCTTCCTCTTCATCACTTGCAGTATCTTCTTCCTCACTTGCAGTATCTTCATCACTTGCAGTATCTTCATCATCACTTGCAGTATCTTCTTCATCACTTTCAGTGTCTTCCCCCTCGCTTTCAGTGTCCTCTTCCTCCCCCTCTTCTCCATCTTCCTCTTCTGCTTCCTCGCTTTCGCTGTCATCAGTTTCGGATGAATTATCGCTGAATGCGTCGTCAGATAACTGGCCCAGATCATCAGTCTCGTTGTCGAGGTCGTTATCATGATCATGGAAGAGCTCCCCATCTGTGGAATCACTACTGCTGCTTTTCGAATCGGACACCATGCTCTGATTGTCGGAGTCTGAATCCGGATCAGCATCTTCGTAGTCATGCGCGTGGTCTTCATTGTCAGAGTGGTGGTCGCTATCTTCGCTCTCACTGGTGAAAGCATCAAGTGCGTTGATGTCCTCGTCAAGTGTACTTTCGGACAGTGTTTCGTTGTGGTCATTTTCTGATTCTGTGTCGTGATCGGAACCATGGTCATCGTTTTCCCCAGAGTTCAAGTAGTGGTTGTATGGATCGTCAGCTTCGCTACTGGTCAGGGCATTGCCATCGTTCTGCCAGTGCTCGGCTGCGTTCTCTGAGCCATGGGAAACAGCCTCTTCTGTATGAACATCGATGTTGTCTGAATCGTCAAAGACGTCATGGTCGTGGAAGTGGTTGTCAGCGTCGCTGTCATGTATACTATCCCAGGCCTCATTAGACATTGGTGATGTGGGGTTTGTATCGCCATCATGTTCTTCGTCTATAAGCTTGGAGGCTGCGACAAGCCCCGCGCCTATAGCTAGACCAGCCACAGCAGCACCGGCGACAGGAAGGGTCTTGTTGGCTGATGTAGTGTGCTCTTCCGACATGGAAGAGATGTTGCTGACTTTCAAACCATGTGCACCTGGTATCTCTCGAGTCTTGCTTGCCGATACAATGTTACTACCCTTTAGGGTGGCTTCGGGCGCAGTTGAAGCTTTGGTGGAAAGATGATCCTCGGAATGCTGAGATGGGGTTATTCCCCTTTCGAGTTCCTTCGATGAGATACTCGGCAACTTGCCACCTTTGTCATCCTTGTCAGTGGTATTGTTGACTGTCGAGGTCGAGTGTTCCACACTTCGCGAGGCCTCTAGTACGGGATTCTCAGGGGTTATATTGCTGAAAGACGTGTCGGATGTGGGCTTTTCGTCCTGGGATTGCAACTCACGACTCAGTGGCTGCATGGGGTGTGGAGCTTCGGTTTCCTGTCTCTGCGTGGAGTGAAGGTGTTGTCCTTGGTTTCCAAAATCATGGCCAATGGCGGTTTCACCACTCTCTGGTTTCTGTCCTTCCTCGGGGAGTTGTCTGTCACCCAGTGGTTGATGACTTTTGTGTTGCTCTGCAACTTTCACCCTTTCAGAAATGTCCGCCTCCCCGAGTTCATTCCCCCTGCCGGATTCATCAGGGTTATGAGGGTTTGGTTCTTGAGAGTCTGGATTCTGGTGGTTTGGATCTTGCTGGTCTGACTTCTGAAAGGCTGGGTTTTGAGAGTCTGGAGTCGGAGGGTTCAGATTCCGATGGTTTGGAGGATTATGAGGATCTGGTTCCTGGTGGTTTGGATCTTGGAGATTCGAATTACGAGGGTTTGCGTTTTGATATTCTGGATTCTGGTGGTCTGGGAGTCGGTGGTCTGCGCTTTGAGAGTTTGGATCATGGCGGGTCAGATTCTGGTGGTTTGGATCTTCGTGGCCTGGATTATGATAGGCTTGGTTTTGAGAGTCTGGTCCCTGGTGGTTTGGATCCTGGGGGTTAGAATTTCGATGGTCTGGATCTTGGGGTTCTGGATTACGAAGGTTTGGACTCTGAGGGTTTGCGTTTTGAGAGTTTGGATCCTGGTGGTCTGGATTTTGGGAGCCTGGATTATGGTGGTCAGGATTCTGAGGGTCAGGTTTCTGAGAGTCTGGATCTTGGTGGTCTGCGTTCTGTGAGCCTGGATCCTGAGAACTTGCATCGTGAGAGCCTGATTCCTGGTGGTTTGGGTTCTGAGAGTTTGGATTCTGAGGGTTTAGATCCTGAGGGTTTTCGGTTTTCGAGTCTGGATTTTGAGGGTCCGGATTCTGGTGATCTGGATTCTGAGAGCCTGGACCGTGATGGTCTGTATCTGGATTTTGAGGTTTTGGATCCTGGCCGTCTTGATTCTGGTGGTCTGGCTGCTGGTCATCTTCCCCATCCGAATCGTTGTCTGGCTTAGGATTTTTCTTCTTCTTGCGGTGCATATGGTCATCAATCTTCTCTTTGAGGGAACTCATTGCCATCCCCATTTTCTCTATTTTCCCAGGCTCGTCGGCGGAAGAATCACTCTCATCACCATGGTCTTTCTTCTTTTTGTGGGATTTTTCATGATGCTTGTGGGACTTTCCATGGCCGTGCTTGCTATGGTGATGCTTATGGCTGACTTTCTTCTCACTCTTCTGTTTGGTACCCTTTGGCACCTTGTGAGAGTGGGTTTCGACGTATTTGGAGAGCTTGTCTTTGGCCTGCGTCAGAATGTTCCCTTCACTGCTGTGCATTTTATCCTTCTTTTGCCCACCCTGTCGCACAGTCTCTGCAGCTGAAGCCTGTATCGTTGACTGGACGAACTGGGCGCTTGCAACAGGTATAGGAGCCCCCTCTTCCTTGTTGCGCAGACTTAAGAATGTCGAAGACCCAACTGTTGTGACAGTCGACCCTGGGCCTGCCAATGGGGTGTCGTCGGGGACCTTGCTAGCTTTTTCGCGCATGTGTCTTAATGGAAGATGGGCTACCGACTTTGTCTCTTCATCGGCAACCTCTGCTCGGCGCATATAGTCTGATAACTTCGGTGTGGGAATGGGGCTGTCAAAAGGGATGGGACCATGTCGGCACCAATTCTTCATGGATGATGGTTTTGGTACAGTTTGTGTGGTATCTTCGTCTACGGTCGGAAGTCCCTTCTCCGCAACTTTAGTTTTGTGCTTCGGGGACTGTACTCGGCCCTCCTGGCTTGGAATGTCTTGGTTGGTTGTTTCCTGAACCCCAATGTCGCCGATTTTGGGCTTCTTGGAACGTGCCTTTACGTCTGTACTCGTCAGGAGCGCATTGGTATCATCGGCAACGGAGATTGTGGGTGTTTCGATAGCCTTAGTTTGGTCCTGGGGCTTCGTCGGAGACTTCGACAGAGTCTTGCCCTTAACCTTCGTAGTTGACTTCACGATTGATACCTCGGTGGATGTTTCGTGGAGATTGATATCAATCTCTGAGAGTTTGGCAGGCTCTTCTCGGTGCGACGGCTTGACCAGCGCCTTGCTCTTTCTGGTGGAGGTTCTCTTGGTCGGCTTATCAGCGCGAGGAACTCTTTCGTCCGCCGGAGAAGACGTTTCGCTGCTGGTCTTTGGGGGCGCCTTATGAACGATTGCTGTATAGGTGATCCCATACTTTTGTGCAATGATGCAATCGCGCTCAGCTGCCTTTTGTGCAAGGTTGCTCCATCCTTTGGTTAGATGTAATTGATCGATATAGAACGGCTTCCTCTCGCTTTGGAGCCAATACCAAGCGTCCTTGAATCCGGGAACTTGGGGCATGGGGACTTTGACGGGGGCAGTGTCCTGGAGACCCAACTTCACTGCGGCTCGAGGCACGCCTTGAAGATCGAACAGACCTTCGGTACCCGCTTGACAGAGTAATGGAAAGTTGTCTGAAGATGGGGAAGTATTGAGCCATTGTACAGAAGAGACCAGGGTATCAGTCTGGGTCGAGGAGCTGTTGCTCTTTGTGTCTGTTGGCGAACGCGTACGGGTAAACCAGCAGTTGTATCCCTCTGGCACGACTGAGACCAAGCAGTTGATGCAGAGCTTTTTCGTGTCAATGAAGCTGATTCTCACATTGCTCTCAGTGATAGTATAGAAAAAGCCAAGACGGCTGGGGAAGGTTTGTCCGCTCCCCTCGTTACGGATGGAGTATTTTGGTAAATGTTTGCATCCAAAGCCGAGGCCGTTCAGGTAGGTGGACAAGAACTCGGCCGAACCTGGAAGAGCGGCTTCTGGGGGACTTGCGGAATTCGGTAGCTCTGTCATACTGATTCCTATCTTCTTGGTGATTTCTAAATTCGAAGGCTACCTTGGCGTGTTTAGGACGAACGGATCGATGAATAAATGCCTTGGTTTTAGTATGGTAAAGTATATCAAACTCGCCGGATTACCTACTCCCATCTGCCTGACCTCTAACTAGGGGATGTCCAGAACACAATTCTATTGGATAGAGAAAACTGTGGCTCAGACCCGACTATGATGTCCAGCGCGTATGTTTCTATAATTAGGATTCGAACGCTTATGGCGCCAAGCTGGTATATTGAAGCACGCAAGGCTGTCGTATTCTGACAGTCGTGAGAATAGGTGGGTTGCAATTGGCCCCCATTGACCCCCATCTGGGCTTGAGAAGAGGTACATGGCATCGAAGTACTCCAAAATGTATCTTTTCTTCGGCGAAACTCGTGGTCACCAATATCAATAAAACCTTGCAGAGAGGCTTAGCTCCCGGCCGACTCATGTAGCCTGCATATGGTTATGCGAGGTTCTAATTTGCAATTTCCTTCTGTAAATGGTCCTCTTTTGCTTACTGTAACCTTCGGTTAGGTCATAGTGACCTTTTGATCAGACGATGGATATCACAGAGTCTTGTCTCTAAACGGAGAGCACTGTTCCAGGCCGCTCTTCCCCCCCTTATAATTTGACTCAATTTACCTCGTGGGCCAAGCCTAGAGTCATCACGTACTAGCAACCTCCCTGGGTGCCAGTTATATCAGGCCCTCCAGTGTCATAGAAAGAACTCTTTCTAACACAGTCGAGCTTCTGGATCATCAGTCGATTCTTTTTTTTTTTCTTTGAAAGCCAAATACTTGGTGCGAATTATCGCGTAACTATGGCAGCATCCATGAGCCCCGACTTAAGCTCTCCTGGCCTCTCACCACCACTGAGCTCGCGGTCGACTGTGTTCTCAACCCGATCAGATCTCACCATGTCTACTATTTCGACGGCGATGTCTTCTTACTCCCCGGAACCGCCCACCCAAACCGGCCGGAGTATTGGCGAGTTCTCGTGGCAGCCCACAGATCAAGACTACGAATGGGCCGATCGACTTATGCTTGAACAATGCCCTGACTCAGATTTATCTCGAAAATCCAGTGGTTTCACGTACAAAGAAGCCACTGCAGCACTCTCTAAGATTGCCGACGGCGCTGTGCCAAACGCCACCCCTGAATTAGTCCAAGCGTTGCTTGACAACGATGCCGATGTCTGCTTTGAGCGACGAAGGAGCTCAAACCTCTTCAAGAAGATGAGGGGGAAAAATCAAGAAGATATCCGTGGGAACTTACTCGAGAGGGCAACCCTGCACTGCTCGTCCGACATTTTGCGTCTCCTCATAATCGAAGCCGACGAGACGTCCATGGATCGAGCACTCCCTATCGCTATAAGTCAGAATGACGAGGAGAAAATCACCATGCTTCGCATAAAGGGGGCTGACGCAGGACCTCTGTGTGAACAGTTCATGCACTTGGTTGACTCTGGTGCAGATGGGGTGGTGAAGTCACTGGTTTCCGGATTCAAGGGTGCATGTCAGAATTGTCGTGATAATGGACTTGTTCGGGCCGCAAAGCTTGGTATCGGATCCATGGTCAACATTCTGTTGAACAACGGCGCTGACGTGGGTTTCGGGGACGGGGCGGCCCTAACGGTGGCCATTGAGCATGGCTGGGATGCCGTCGCCACGACTGTCATACCTTACCAAGCAAAGTCATCACGTTGCGACTTGCTTGACAAGGCCGTCTTGCAGTCATATGATTACGGACAATATACTGTTCTCGAGGAATGTCTCAGGGCGGGTGCGCAAGGGCCAGCGACGGCTACTACGCTCATCCACGCGGTACGGAGGGAGCAACACGAATTAGCCGAGACTCTCGTGAGATATGGCGCCTTGGTAGAGAAAAACGAGGTTGAAGCTCTGAAATTGGCAATTGGCACAGGAAAGCCGGAACTACTACGCATTCTCCTAAGCGGTAAACCATCCCAATCGACGAGCAGCATTCCACGAGGTCACAAAAATCAGCGACATTCGAACCGCACATTGGACGGTCGAACAACTCATACAAGCAGGGCTACGCGGCGACCCTGTAAATGATATGCTGGTTCGGAGCCTCGATAGTATGTCGATGGTTGGTGACGAGCAGTCTCGATACGAGTTGGTCGGGTTCCTTCTGAGAAAAGGGAGCGCGGACGTCAACTCCCATGACGGCCGTTCCCTAGCGCTTGCGGCAGCAGAGGGATGGGTAAAAATCCTGGAATTACTCATCTCCTGTCGCCCGCAAGTAAAATCGCTCAAGAATGCCTTAGAGCCTCCAATGAAAATGACCGATCCTGGACTGAGAATGCATGTAATCGATTCGATACTCGCTGGCATCAGGGACAATGCCTCGGCTATGGAGTACCTAAAGGCCACAGGACTCGCATTAGCCGCGAAATACCAACACCTTGACATTCTGGAGCATCTAGTTCAGTCGAAATTGTCAGCCTCTTCCATTAACGCTGGATTCGCCGAGGCTATCTCGGCAGGGGAGCACCTCTTCAAACCAGAGGGTCTGGAGATTATTCAGTTCTTCCTTGAGCACGGGTTATCCAGTTCATTGGTGGACGAGGCATTCTGTCGGGCTGTGAGACTATTCGAGAGCGACGCTATTGACTTGTTATCGAATTCAATCAATGCTGCTGCCGTTAACAATGCTCTGAGGGGTTTGATAGAGCATTCGGATGACTGGCACGCCCCCGCTGATCGCAACATCTGGCTTATAGAGCAACTACTGGGGTTGGGTGCCAATGGCGAGACGTTAAGCCTTGCGCTTGTCCGAGCGATACAGCCTTACGTCTCAGGACGGGGTTCGGAAGTCCTCATCGACACAATGCTAGAATCCGGAGAGGCCGACGTGAATTATAACAAGGGAGAGGCGCTCAAGATAGCTGCTAAAGCTGGTGACGCGAGCTTGTTACGGAAGCTCGCGACTAATGGTGCAACTAAAGAGACCCTGACGCATGTTTTTGCTGAAGCGGTTGCGGTCAAGCTGGAGGAGGACACGGTGCTCAGCGTGATCGACGCCCTCATTCTTGATGAAAACGCAGAATGTCATCCCGATTTTTGCACTGTTTTACCCGGTCGGTCTCCACCTATCATCGAGTGCTTGATCGCACATCCGGAATCGGCGAAGCTCGTGATGCGTTTAGCACAACTAGGATGCGACCTGGAAGCTAAATGCGATACCGTCTTGTTCCAGCATGCTGAACCAGTCACCGCGCTCATGTGGTCTTTGAAAGCTGGCAGCCCAGTTTGCGGCCTTGCTATTGAGGCACTGGTTGACGCCAAAGGTGAGAACAATCCCTAGTCCCTACTCAGCGACCGAAAAGCTCATTTGGCGATAGCAAACGTGCAAGTAGCAGCCTCTCTATCCGGAGCAACCCCTTTGATCCTGGCTGCAACAAACGGGCGCGTAGATATAGTGAGGAAGCTCATCAAAGCGAACGCCAATACCCTCGCTCGTGATTACTGGGACAACACAGCCCTATACTACGCCGCCCAAGCGGGCAACTTAGAGGTCGTCAAGCTCCTCCTCAAGGCGAAGTTCAAACAGAATGACGGCAGTCTACACGAGGCGGCCAGAGAACTCCATGGTGATGTTGTCACTGCGCTCATAAAGGCAGGACATAGCATCAACTTTCCCAGCAGCCGCCCTGAGCACAACGGTCGGACTCCGATTCAGGAATTGGCATACAAATGCGATGGGATGAGAAGCAGCTTCGAGATAGAATCAACACTTCTGGCGTTGAAGGAGGGAAAGCTCGCTCCCCTTGACAAATGGCAAGGCAAAAATCCGTTATTCCTCGCACTCGAAAATTCATATGCCGTCACCCTTGCCCTTCTAGACGTTGTCATGTGGCCCGTCATTAACCACGAGGACAACGTTTTTATGGACTTCAATAAGTATGGGAAGCGCCTTTTCTTCTCGCCCACGATGTATGTGAGGTTTTACCTGTCGCAGGCCAGCGGGAGTGGGCGGCTAGAGGGACTTTTGAGAACAAAAAATTGCCTCGACCGGTACTATGCAGAGTTGGGAGCAGAGCAGCCAGAGGGTGCTGTTGGGCTTCCAGATGACGTTGAAAAGGAGGAGAGAAAGATGAGAGCGGAAGCTGAGAAGAGACAGAAACGTGAGCAGGAGCACCAGGACAAGCTACGATGGGAGAGCGAGGAGGCGGCCCTTAAGCGGGGCAACATGGCACTGCTGCATCACAGCCAGATAGACCAGCAAGCGGAGAAGAACGCTATGGTCGAACAGTCCAAAGCTCGCGTGGGTTTCATTACCCAGACTGAAATGCAGCGCAAGCAGCAGCTGGAGCTCAGCTTCCAACAACAAATAGCTCAGCAGAAGCTCGAACAGCAGCGGAAGCAAAACCGGTTGGCCGCCGAGGCCCAAAGGCAGAAGATGGTTATGCAACAGGCGGCTAGGCAGCGTTGAAGAGAAGCAGCTGTTGGGCGGGATGTAATGCGTCGGTCTGTAGGAAGAGCTGCAAGACTCAGTACTGATAGTAATAGAATGTGTTCGAGTTTGATTGTACGAAGTAGAAAACGTTTCAGTCTCACTATTCCCTCCTTCTGATTAGGTAATGATCCCCACAGTGGTTAGCGTCGGACTTAATTTGATTCACCGAACGCGAGCGCCACACCGTCACTGCGCCGATTTGTGGCTCAACATACAAAACCCATCACCCACAGGTTACATAAGCAAGCCAGAGCCGTAACTTCAATGAGAAAATCAACAAAAACTCCCCTCACCTTCAAACCACAACTACAACTACGATAGATAACCATTACTATTACTATTCCTACTCCGTTACCTTCATTTCATTCTCTAATTGCTTTTTTCCCGACCGTTTCTATATAATTTTACAGATAAGGTGTACATATAAAACAACACGATTCTTTCCATGTACCTATTCAAGCCAGTTCCGTTCTACGCCGCCAGCACGGTCGAGTTGTCAGAGGCAGGGGCAGACCGTCGCTTCACACCCTTCGTCTCTTCTAACAATTCTTTCAACATCCGGTCTGTCAAAATAGTATCGCGATGTGTCTTGCCCAGTAGCTTCTGCTGCGCCTTAAGCGTCGCTTTGAGCAACTTCTCCGCGTCACCAAGCAGACCTTGGAGTTTATAGTTCATAGCCAGTCTGCAGGTTGTCTGGAGCGTAGTCGGATCATCACTCCCCAGCAGGCGAGCCTGAATGTCGAGCACGTGCGCCATCTCGGTGCCCGCATCTTTCACCCGGCCCATACCTTCCAACATCAACGCCACGTTCTGTCTCGTCATGAGCGTCTCGGGGTGGTCGAATCCCAAGGCGGTCTGCTGGCCCGTGAGCACGACCTCGAACGTTTTCTGCGCTGTTTCCAAGTTTCCCTGCTTGCAGTATATGAGAGCCAGGTTAGTTAGGATTTTCAGGAGCTCCGGGTTACCCGGACCCAAGTGGCGCTCGCTGACTTGTGAGGCCGAGAGATATAGTTCCGCGGCCTTCTCATATTCGTGTCGATCATCATGCGCAAGGGCAAGGTTGTATAGATGACGCGCTGAGTCTATACTGTCCTCTCCGAATGTTTTCTTGGACCAGTCCAGCGCTCGTTTGTAGATTGCCACGATCTCATCCAGGTCGCTGCTCTCCCCGTTCACTAGTCTGGAGGAAGCGAACTCGTTTGCTGCGCGGAGCGCATCAGGGTGATCTTTCCCCATCCTTTCTTCCAGCTCATGCAATACCTTTCTCGCAGCAGCAACGTCGTTGCCCCTCAACTCTTTCTTTGGGCGTTTTGATTTTGATTTCACTAGTCCCCTAGCTTTGTCAATTGCCGCCTTTGTCTGCTCATGGAGTTCATTACCCTTGTCCTTCAATTCTTCTGAAAGGGGGAGATTCCGTTCCAGATACTTCAGCGCTGAGTCGGGCTGCTCTTTGTCCAAGAGGTATTCGGCAATCCTGAATTGTAACGTCGCCAGGTGGAGCTTGCCCTGTGCCTCCGAAGGCTGGAACTCTAGGACGGCGAATATGACGGGTAGAAGGGCCTCGAAGCCGCTCAACTTCACATCGACAAACTTTTCATACAAGACAGATAATGCTTCTTGCTCTACCGACGCCTTTTTCCCTAATTGATCGAGCCACGTTTGGATGCACCGCCTGATAATGGGTGTGACGGTGAAATGTACTTGGTTGGTAGAGGGTTCGACCATGCCGTAATCAACCAGCCGGGGGATTTGCTTGAAGAGTTCCGACCTCTCGAAAAAGGCACTTGGGACGCTTTGTACATCGAGAATGCCTATGAGCAGCAATAGCCGAGCATCCTCTGGGTGCCGCTCCTGTATCATGTCGAAAAGTAGTCTCCAGGAGCACATCAGGCTCGATCCCACCCCTTCGGACGACAAGGCCTGAAGCTTACTCTTGTAAGCCTTCCAGCCAGCGCCGTCTTCCTTCTCTCGAATCTTGCGGTATAGGTACGCCAAGACCATCGTACCTGCAGAACCCCCGAGAGTCTTGGAAATCTCAATAGAGTCGTTACGCCTGGCCTCGTCCGTCGTCCGTTCGCCGAGAAGGACGTACGAGGCGTCGTCGTCATTGAGTCGGGAGACTTCGATGATGAATTGACTCTTATTATTCACCATCCTCTTGGCTACCAAGCTCGACCGGGTGGTTATCAAAACCCTGGCGTAGTTGTTGCTAGGGACCAAACCACGGGGAGACTTCCCGAGTCCGGATGATTTTTTGGGCTCTAGCAGGCTTTCGTCATCTAAGCCGTCTAATATCATGAGCCAATAGCCGCTGGCGTCCTTTTTCAAGGTATTATGGACTTCTTCAACAATGTCGGCGTCTGTCATCGTCTCCTTTGCGAGGTGAAGAGTTTCGGCAATGCGTTTGTATGAAAGTTCAAACTGGGAGGCGCTGGCAGCATTCACCCAGTAAACATGGCAGCCGGGATGCTCTTCGAAGTACTTGTGAGCATACTCAACTGCGGTATGTGTCTTTCTGTTAAGTGTAATAATGGTTAGCCGTGGCCTTTTCCTTGTCGGGCGAGAACCGGAAGCCTTAGGTATGTACCTACCCATTCCCTGAGTCGCCTAGCAGAACTACATTTATCGTAGACATAAACTCATTTTCGATTGTCTCCAAGATCTTCCCTCGAGGCGCGAAATGTGCCTCCTTCGCAATAGGTGCCGGTAGGGACGGCATTCGAGGCCTGAGACTCGCTGATGCAGACGCCATCGACTTTGCCCCTACGATACGTTCGTGGTTAGTGATCACGTCGAAAGATACGGCTGCGCCGGGCGATTTCTTACTTACCCAGCTTACGACTCTTCATGATCTCCTTAGAACCTTTTGCCATTTTCCTGATCTGTCTACAAACTGATTTATAGTTGTCGTCGCTGCTATCTTCGAATTTGTTCATGCCGAAATGAGTCAAGGGGAGACTCTCATTCTCCTGGCCGTTCAGTACTGTCGAAGACTCACCCACCACGAATTCCTAGAGTCCTCATTAGACCAAAGCGAAGAGCTTGAAAGCAATGCGTGAGCTTACAGGTGGTAAGCGAGCAACGATACCCGTAATCGAACCGACCTTACTCGGCTTTTGCTCGAAGAAGCAAAAGAGTTTTGGCCTATTCTCATTCACGGCGACTTTCCTGGTGAAGTCATGGACTATGGATACAAGCATATCGTTGTCCTCTGCCATTGTTTTCAGGGCATTATCTTGGATTTGCGTGGCCGCCTGGGCGATGAGGCTGTATATCTGACCCTGTGTCTGGAGCTCAGATTTATCGCGAACGCCATGATGAGGAGTTGCTAAGAAAGTTATCCCAGTTACTGAATCAGCTATGCCAGGATAATCCTCGTGGTGGAATGTTGCGGCCGTATAAACCTAAGAGGGTCAGTGAATAATTCCGGCAAGGTGCTTGAGACGTCATTTGTGGCTAATGTACAGGTGGTTTGGGCAATACATACCTGTTGAATAACCAGCCCACCAAAGCAGTGCCCAACAAAAATGATGGGCCGGTGAGGGCATTGAGTCCTCTCGTCACAAAGCGCTTTCAAGAGCTTAGAGGCAACTGCTGGGACGGATTGCCTGATCGCGTCTTCGCCGAACCAGTAGGATTCGTAGTTGTAGGCCATGATACGAGCATTGCGGACCTTTGCCGGAAGCATGGCCGGATCCTTCAGCCAATGCTTTTGGGTTTCGCTATGTATCCAAGCATCCTTCGGGTGCACGCCAATGCCGTGCACCGCAACGATACTGCAATGAACTTAGTTAGCAGCAGCTTGGACACAATCAACTGCGATTTAGGGATAGCTGTACATACTCGACATCGGTATCTTCGCCTTCAGCAGGGATTGCCAGTAATTCAAGGCCTATATCCTGCGGCCGGATCTTCTTCAGGCAAGGAGCCGTCGTGACCACCGGCGGCCGTGTTGCGTCTACGGCTACAGGCTCCAAAAGGACTTGAGTGGCTTGCTTGGCACACATCGCGGAATCAGTCATTGTTGATCAGCGGTTAAGGCATAGAAGTGGCTTCTGCTGTAAAATTAACGGATAACCGGCGAGTTGGAAGCGGTTAATAACTTGGTTTCGCGGTTGAGCGTAACACGGAAAACTCCGTCTCAGCCGCACTGAGGATCTATTTCTAGAAGATGAGGCTATCTGTGGAAGACAATCGGTACTTACCTTCAAAGTACCTGTACCCCCATCTCCCGTAGCCTTACGTGGGGATATGTAGGCAGGCAGGTAAGCTGCATGTCTGAAGCCATGGCGCAACGGTCAAAGCTGAATAAGTACGCAAAGGCTGCATTGCATATGCACTGCTCCCCCAGAATGGTAGGTAGGTAGCCAACGGAATTCTTCTCTCACTTCCGGGCTTATTAATGTCTCACGACGTCTTTATCCTCCTGCATCATGGTCGCATTATCGGTTGCGGCGTCTGGCCTATAAATCTGATTTGGCGAAAGCATCACAGCCTCGCGTCCTCTTTAGGCACCAGACGCGAACGACATGCATACAGGCAGTGCAGGTATGCATGAAAACCCACCACCCAGAATTGATATATGATATATGAAAATGCTGCTTCAGTCGCAGCCTTCGCGTAGTATTTCCGTTACAGTATGCGTTACCTCGCCTTCGTCACCGAAAGTGCAATATGGACGCCACCATCAAGTGTCCATGACAAATCTCTTTTCAAAGTTAACCCCCAACGGCTACCAAGAGGCCCCAGTGACCGTTGATCGAGAGCAAATGACAGGTACTGGTCGAAATTGGCAGACTTTCTGCACTTTGGTGTAGGGCAGACCCTTTACACGAGGTTTGCTAAGCGCCCCGACACTTCAGCTGCTTCCTTCGAATTCATCCGAAACTGGGTCCTGTATGGTATCATGCAATTTGAGGCTGACTGCGTAATGCAGGACCAGTCAACGAGTCTATAGAAAACTTGGAAATTCATTCAGCTGACGGTAGATACCGTTGAAATGATGCAAGGGGCCAATCTCATGTCGTATTATATCTAGATACTACCTGAAATGGTATCCCGACATACGGACTTATGTTTTGACGGTAGGTAGGTAGGTAGATACCTACGTACTTGAAGATATCATGAACCTTGTTAGGAGGATCGGTATGCGTATGAGCTCCCCTTGATAATCCTGCCCGACTTGACGTCGGACATATAGCCCCTTGAAGTCTAGCTCTCTAGCCTCTGGCCTCACCCCTTGGATCCAGCCTCACCTCCAGGGGTTGTGAGATAAGAGCACGAAGCGGTATCTTCCGCGTGTCCATGTGTAGGACTGGTATCTGGCAGCTGAATCTTGTAGCACTCCGCGTAATCCTGCCATTGTTCCCATGCCTTTGATTTCGCTTTCATCTGTCTTGAGAAATCTGATTATGTAGGTATTTACCTAGGTACCTAAGGATTGGTCATGATCATGATAGCAAAGTCAATTCATAGTAAATAGAGTCTAGAGACAATCACATTCTTTTGCACGAGAGTAAGGAAACTACTTGTATTTACTTGTAAGACATAATGATCAAGCATGGATAGAATTCTAATAACATTGTTCTAACATCTAGCCCGTTCACCTTTTGAACATCAAGACAACTAATTAATGAATATGTGTGAATAAGAAAAAAAGAAACACGGTCCATCCACCCCCGTAGCTTCTTGGTCAGTTTCTCCGGATGCGCCTATCAGCAGCAAAGCTTGTAGCTCTTGATGTTCAGCGATGGCCCTCTGAGGGTAGCTTCGCCACCAGATGCTTGGCGCTGCACGAACATGCCCGCGACGCAGAGCTGGAGGACAACAGACACCGCAACAACCGCCCACTGCAGATCCTGCAGCAGGGTACTCTCCGTGACGTAGACCCCTGGTTCAATGGTGCCAGTGTTGCCCTCGGCGGGAAAGATTAGGCCCCTGCATGTCTGAAAGGTAGTGGTTGCCACAATGAAGCCGATGGTCAAGGCATAGGAATTCAGCAGCGTAGTGAAAGCAAAGATAGCTTTGTACGTTTTGGTGTGGTTCGAGGATGCCAGCAGGATCCAGAAAGAGATGATGGTGAGAAGGTAGATGATGAGGAAACTGATGGGCGCGCCAGCAGGGAAGATCTTTCCCCGCAGTTCCTCTGTTATATCGAGGATCTTCTTAAGGGGTTCGTTGATGTCGGGAATTGGGTTGTCGCCATTTGCTTCTTTTAGTTCTTCCATAAACTGCGATTCTACCGTCTCGTCCCTGTCGTACTTCACATATGGTAGGCAAGCTGTCTTTGTGGTGGTTCCATTAGGATTGTCGGCATTGGTGTTGGCCGAAACGCAGGTACCTTTAAGGTAAACCGGTGTTAGCATCGTAACTCCGAGAAAACTCAATAGCTCAAACTTACCGAAATATCCAACTTGGACCTGTACAGGAACCGTGTCGTTGCTATGGACTTGGACGATGTACAATGCATTTGTATACAGACAACCAGTAGCAACATAAACTGCAACTGGGTTAGTTGGGCTGTGTCAAAATTAATTGGGCTGAGGGGATCCATACTACTGATGGCAGCAACGACACACCACAGGATGAAAGAGACGCAAAACAGTGGCATCAAGCTCTTAGGCTTGAGGCCTCTGGGTTGTTTATGGGCGTGTCCCTTGGAAACTGGTCTGTATCCTTTCTTTGCGGCCATTTTAGCTGTAGGTAGGTAGATATGGAGTTCTACTTGATAAGTTTAGAAGAGAGTTGAGATGAAGTGAGAAGAGACCGGAGGAGCTTTAAGATCAAGCGAGAAGAGTCTAGAAGAGATTTGAGATCAAGTATGAGTTTGAAGAGTGTTGTGATCCGGTGAGAGTAGTTTGGCACAAGAATCGAGAATAATGTACTCGTATGCAGGCAAACAGCTGCGATAGCCTCACATACTTATTTACTTGGTGTCTTGAATCTCGACACTTCACGATACTCCGATGCTTAGATCCCATAGGTAATTTGATACTCGTATCCATGCCTCCCAGAATAACTTCTTCAAGAGTGCCAAGGCAAGGCTGTGGGATGACCATGCGGCAAAAGCGCTACCTACCTAAACAGGCATTAGGCCCGAATAACATGTTTGGATATTTGCATTTTCTGTTCAGCCAGAAGGAGTCCATCATTCTCTTTGCATGAACTTCATGCAGTCTGCGGTCTTTCTTTTCGAGCCTCAAGCAGTGCTATGTGATCGACATCGCCGATGAGAAGCTGACGATGCCCGTCTTACTCAGCGGTCGGTTATATGGCCCATCCCAGCGCTTGTGGCTCAGCTAACAGGGATAATCTGGAGTGACAGGGATAGCTGATGATAGTTGATGCGGGGTCTCAGCCGGCGGGCGGCTAAATATGGGTCGACTAAAAAGACATCCATGACATTTTGAGCCTCAACCTGCATGCACTACGCCCTAAAAGGCTACCCGACCCATCCACCTACATAGGTACATAGGTACATTGCCAAGAATTCTTCACAGGTAACAGGGGTTGGATCCCCCTCCATTCTAGACCAACTGCTCGCAGCTCAACGCCTACATATTCACCATGCATGATTTGCCTTGTTATAGAATATTGCAGAAAACCACGCCTCAATACATGTAACGTGCCTAGGTAGGCAGTAGATGTCGGATATTCCCATTGGGGATCGAATGATTGTCACATGTTACATTGGCCATACCACATGTAGGCCATGCATCATCCCAAGCTCGTGAGCAAACGGCAGTTCTTTTTCCTACTACTTTTGGGGCTGGCCTTTCATCCAATGTCAGAGCCAGGTGTCTGGGCTTGGGTTACAGGTAAGCGGACGTGAATGGAAAAGATAGACGAAGTGTTCTAAATATGTACCTACCTACCTACGAAGGTGCCTGTCAAAAGCGTTTTCCATAGACCAACTGTATGTGACACCTGTCGGCTAGCTATTTCTTACTACTAGGTACTAAATCATTCACGATAATTGAGCATGGTCGTATGCTGTCAAATGAGGGGGGGGGGGCTGACAGTTGTGTACCGAGGCCACCTGCTAGCCCTTCTCATAGAAAGTAACTGCCGGTGGAATTAGGATTGGAAATGGAGTTATTGAGGATGGACTTGGTGGGATCGCGTTGAAGGATTGGATGGAGGATGAGGATATATGGGCTGGGAGTGAGATGGGTGACAGGCAGTTACTAGATACGAGATCTAAGGCAAAACAAATAAAAGAATTTAAGCTCGACAGTTGTGTACCCCATGGAAGATACATTTGATAGGCACCTCCGTGTATACCACCTATCAGCGTAAGGTATTGAGGTCCTACGGGGCTTCTAATACCCCTACCATGTGCTGCAAGTTCTACATGATTTCTCATTGAGTCTGATCAACCACTAAGAACCATCTTCTGCGCTCTTCACAGCTAGAGTTGTTAGATTTACGATCACAACAGGATGAAAGAAGGCATTAATAGAGAAGAGAACAATGGGAGGGCTGGATGTGGGAAATGTCAAATATTATGATTACCTACCGTAGGTAGTACCTAGTGAAACGCCGCAACTCTCTAGACACCGTCTATCTACTTAGATTATCTTACACTTCTTATCCTTCAGAGCGCCTGGTTGCCTGATTCATTTATCGTACATATTCCAAATCGTAAACCCTTTGATTCGTAGGATTCTTGCTCGGGATATACTCACCAAGCAAGAGAGCCCTGGGGCGTGAAATGTTGGCAGTGACCTGCCCTTCGGTCATGTAGGTCTTATAAACTTTTCTCAACTTCGCCATTTTCAAAATCTGCCTACGGACTGATTTGTAGTTATCGTCCTGGCAATTTTGAAATTTATTCATCGCGAAATGACCCAGAGGCAAACCCTCCTTCGGGTGCCCGCTTAACGTGCCAGACGACTCCGTCACGAGGAATTCCTAGAATCAATGTTAGATACAGATTTACGGGATAGTCCACATGGATAGATTTGATATTGAATAAGCACTACTCACGAGCGGATGGTCTTCAAGACCTGCAACACGCCCAACACGACACGACTTCTGCTCAAAGAAGCAGAATAACTCTGGCACATTGTTCCCTCTGATGCTGACGGTTCGAGTGAAGTTGTGTACCGCGTTCACGAGGATCTCGTTGTCTTGGGCGATGGTGTTCATGAGACCGTACTGGACCGGCACCTTGGACTCGATAATGGCCTGGTATATCTGGCCGTTGGTCCCGAGCCCAGAGCTTTCAGGAATGCCGCGGTGGGGTGTACCGAGGAATACAATTCCCGCGATGGAATCTGCAATGCCTCGATGGTCTTCCTGAAGCAACACAGCTGCATTGTAAACCTGTGAACGATGTTAGCTGTTGGATTGTATAGCAAGGGCCTGGACTCTCTGACCTCCTGGGCAACAAGGCCTCCGAAACAATGACCTATGATAATGATTGGGCGATTCATGCACTCTTCCCTTTCATCAGCAAGGGAATGAAGCAACTTGTTCGCTACCCCACTCAGTGACTGCTTGACGGCATTGTCGCCGAACCAGTGTGATGCATAGTTATAGGTCATGATGCGAGCCTTGGGAAGCGCTGCAGGCAGCATTGTTGGGTCACTGAGCCAATTGACTTTACTCTCTCTGTCGACCCAGGTATATTCCGGTTTGGCGCCCACCCCGTGGATGGCCACAATGCTTTGAAAGTAGTGGTAAGTTATCTGGTAGGCTCATTGGACTTCTAATACTTACTCAATATCGGTATCGTCTGCGTCAGGCGGTTGAACTAAGATTTTCAACCCAATTTGCTGCGGCGTGATAGTCCAGGCAGCCTTCTGCTCAATCGCCTTGTTCCGTGCATGATTGATAGTGGAGTCAACCGGCGTGGACTTAGACGGTGTAAGCTCAGCAGGTGTGGACACGGCAGGTGTGGACTTGGCTGGCGCGGTCTCAGCTGGTGTAGACACGGCAGGTGTAGACTCGGCCGGTGTAGATTGGTAGGCACCCATGGTTCCTTATACTTGGAAGAATCGACCTGAGGCACGAGAGACAAGAAAGATGATCACAGGAGAAGTGAAAAACTGTACAGAGACAGAAAGAACGAGTTTGTCGAACGATGAAGCAGTCTCTGCGGGTGAAGGAAATATAAGGAGAAATAGTACGCAAGCAATCTCCGTGCCTCTGTAAGGCTTCAGATGACCAATGCTACTCTATGCAAGGATACCAGCACCATAAACTACCTATCTCTGGTAGATAAGGTATATAAATAACAATGCAGTAGGCAGATATTCAAGCTTACTGCTAAATATACTTGATATGCCTGGTGCATTGCTCGCGAGGCTCTGATCAGCGCACATCGCTCACCGGAAAGAATGCGTTGGTAGCGTTCTGGACATATGCTGTGGGAGCGGAGCGGTCCGATTACGACGTCCATTGGGGGTGGGAGGGCGGTGGCGGTGCCCCTGTCAGCCGTGGAATAGTAATAGCACCGCCCTGTCGATTTTGACCTGACCACGTGGCGGCTGCTCTTGGAAATGGAAATAGGTCGCTACCTAAATAGGACAATACCTTATAGGATGGTCATGACAAGCAGGCAACACACGATGTACCTACGTAAATTCATTTGCGATGAGGTTACATACGGTTCAATTCTGTCCGACATCGCCTGCCTCGGGGGTTAATTGCACGTAGCTTCGACTTGAAAAAATCGGGCCCGCTCCTATCCGAGACAGAGTGTACCATTGCGTGCTCCAGTGCTAAAGCTTGAGTTGTCTGCAATACGTACGAGAGAATCACTAGGTTAGATAGGTTAGGTATGTACGTATGATTGTTCTTGGATTATCGTCCTACCGTTCTTCTTCCGATCGCATAATGACCGATTTTTGCGGCAGAAACGGCGGTACTTGACGCCTCACCAATTGCAAAAGATGGTCGACGGAACCGATGTAGCATCCGCTGTGGTGGGAGCTCTCAGCCTGACTGTACAGATAGCTCAACTCACCCAGGACCATGTCTCGAGGGTGTCAAGTTTGCCTTCCAACATAACTCTATATCTTGCGGAGCTTGTGTCTTTGAAATCACTTCTTTCGGAGATCCAAGATTCATTACTTGTCCAGTCCATTACGCCTGGCTATGCTGCTTCTACACACGCTCCTCTGCCTGCAGAACTCAGGCATATCCGTTCAGAGTTAGAGGATCTGAATGGCAAACTTCGAGATGCACAGCTTCAGAAGGTTCCACTCATGGTTAAGAAGCTCCTCTGGCCATTTGGTGAGGACGAGACTCTCCGCTGGGCTACTCGTCTCAGCCTCTGCAAAGAGCGACTTCGAGCAACGACACTTATGATAGGGCTGTAAGCATCGACTTGTCCGTTTTCACCGTCCTTGCTGACGGAAATACAACAGACGACTTCAGCTATCAACCTTGAGCGAAATCAGGGAGCTGAAGAAGAAGACTGAGGCAGTTGAAGAAGGTTGGAGAGCCAAACTTCCGAGGCATTAGGAAACTAAATTCTAACAATTCGTTCGTTTTACGATCTAGCGAATGAGAAGCAATTAATGCTTGATTGGATATCCAGAGATGATTGGCGGCGAAGACATGCGGAACTGACTTCAACACATCATCCCGATACAGGACAGTGGATATTCGATACAGTTGAGCTCAAAGATTGGCTGAACAACATGTCGCCGGTTCTATGGTGTTATGGAGCTCGTGAGTTCTGGAAACCTTCTTATCCGGTGAATACTGTGTGTTGATGGATAGAGCTGACTCGTGAATAGCGGGCGTCGGCAAAACCCAGCTCATGTATGTCGAAACTTGTGCCTATGGCTGGACTGAACTGACTTTTCAGTTCATTGATCATTGACCACCTAGACAAGACGGGGAGTAAAGTCTCATACTTCTACTGCGACTACCGTACTTCTGGTCATAAGAGCATCGCTACCGAAATCGCCGCAGCGATCCTGCGACAACTTGTTGAGACTGAGCCTACAATACCTACAGCCCTGAAGGATATTTACCAAGGCCTGTATAGCGGTCGCAAAAAGCTAAAGCTTGATGACATCACTACCTTGATCAAGCACATCTGCTTGACACGACCCGACTGTTTCGTTGTCCTGGACGCCCTTGATGAATGCAACACCCAAAGGAAACAGGTCTTACAAGTCCTGAGAAAGATTGCAGATACCCCAGCAAGGGTATTGGTGTCGAGCCGGCCCCATATCAGAGAGATTACTCGTGCTTTTGATTCCTATTCTCAGCTGGAGATCAAGACTGACAGCTCGGATATCAGAGCCTTCGTAGACTATATGATAAACACAGGCAGTGAACTACCAGAGCTTGTACCAAGAGACTTGAGGCAAGAGATAGTGCAGCGAGTAACAGATCAGTCATCGCCTATGTATGGTCTTCCACCGAATAAACACACGACCAAGTTGAAATAGCTTACATCGAGCACAGGTTCCTCATATCCGCACTGCAGTGCAATCGTCTTATCCATGCCTCACGCTTGTCCGAAATCAAGAAGGCGGTTAGTGAACTACCAACGGGGCTCGATGATCTCTACAAGGAGTCTATGGACAGAATTGAACTCGAGCCCCACGAGAGAAGAACGATCGCCATGAGAGCATTATGCTGGATCTATCACTCCAAGCGTCAACTCTCTACCGAGGAGTTGCTACATGCGCTTGCAATAGAGCCTCATGAAGACATTCCTTTATATGAGGATGTTGTGTCGCGAAAAGTCGTATTGGATGTGTGTGCTGGCTTGGTTGTCATCAACACCGAACACGATACTTTTCGGTTCGTTCATCAATCACTGCACGAATATTTCGCGAGAACCAGCGATAAATGGTTTCCAAGAGCACGATTAGACATCACGAAGGCGTGTCTCACATACCTGCGCCTGTTATCACCAGAAAGGGGTATCGTTGAATCAGTTTCATCCCATCCGTTTTTACGATATGCAGCACAGCACTGGGGAGGTCACGCGAGGGACGAATACAGCGAAGAACTTGACAGTTCTGTCTTGGCTGTTTTTCAAAACGAAGCTATGGTCACTATGGTATCGATCATTCTAGACGAAGAACAGTCAGGGGAGAATGTTGCGCTCATGTCCTCAAGCCCCAACATTGCCATTCAAGTTTCCGCCCGGCTCGGCGCACTGCCCATCCTGAAAATCCTCCTCCGAAACGGCCTCCAGCCTAACGGAGCCGATTCAAGGGGAAGGACTGCTCTGCACTGGGCAGCTAGAGGAGGCTTCGCAGATGTTGTCCAATGTCTTCTTCAGTCAGGAGCAGAAGCATGTCCCAGGACGGAGAGTGGAATGACCCCGCTCCAATGGGCTGCCAAGCATGGCCATACCAGAGTTGTCGAAGAACTTCTCTCTGTATCTGATCCAGACGAAACGACACTCGATGGAAGAACAGCTCTGCATTGGGCATGCAGCCGGGGGCACCTCTCTGTGGCAAGTTTACTGCTTTCTGATGATAGGGTCGATGTTGCCCGCCAATGTGACAAAGGCTGGACAGCCTTGCATTGGGCTGCATGCAGTGGCAACCGTGCTGTAGCAGCCCGGGCAGTTCAGAGAGAAATCAGTGGATCGGGAGGTTCGTTTGGACACCATCTCATCTCCCACTCCATGAACGGCGGGGAGTCACAACGACACGAACAGGTGGTCAACTTGCTGCTGGAGTCTGGAGCAGATCCGAATGCACAAAATAAGGATCAACAAACCGCCCTGCATTGGGCTGCGGCTTCAGGCAACGCGAGAATCGCCAGCATACTTCTTGAGCATGGGTCAGATATGAGAACTCGAGATATTCATGGTTTCACGCCATGGTATTTTGCCAAAGAAAACGCGGTGGATGATGTGGTTATCAGAATGCTTGACATCTCGGGTGATGGGGATGCTGTCGTGCAGTAAGGAAATCTTCCTATATGGTGGGCCATATTATAAAACCCGCCAAAGTGTCAAAACTATTTTCATTTCATCCTTCGCCCCACTTCAGTGATTACGTAATATCAGTAAAAATAGCCTCCCCTGTTTAAAAAGGGCATTTTCGAGCATGTAAAAAGCTTTAAAAATATTTATGAAAAAAGGCAAAAATTTCAAGCCTAGATGTATTATTCTGCGACTTCTTTTGGTCCGGGCATTAATGGTTGAATTGATTGAAGTATGAGGTCTTCCAGATGTGGTAACGCGTTTTGGAGTCTTAGCACACCTAACGTTATATATATACTACATTTAAATCGAAGATTGACCTTAATAACTTTGGCAAATCAAGATCTGCAGAGCTGCAGTTTGTACTGGAATTTTAGTCTTTTTTTAAGCTATTTAATGACGCCAGGCGCGAAGTTGTAGCATTAGAATTGATGGAGATATAACCGGAATGATGGTATATATTGCGAAAAAACCTTTGGGGTGCTGCGGATTGAAGCCTCCGTTGAGCCTCCGCTGAGTCGCCGTTGAGCCTCCGCTGAGCCTCTGCTGAGTCGCCGTTAAGCCTCCGTTAAGTTGCCGCTGAGTGGCAGTTGAGTTTAAGACCTAAGTAATCTATAAAAATTACAACAAAGATATTAGTACCTATGTACTTATTTCTAATGGATTACATAATCAATCAGAAAAGTGGAGAACTTTCAATAGTTCTGACACTTTGGCGGTTTGCCAGCTATGGCCAGCCCTCGTCCTACGAGTACCTACACTAGCGGGTGGAGGGGGGTTTTTGACAGAATGTCAGCAACGAGCAATCGTAGCTGCCACACTGTCCAGCCTAGGTGATAATTGGACATGACTGGACATTGTTTCGTTCTCATGTCAACGAACCCCCCTCCCCCTGCTATGTATATAAGGCTCGATCTTTGTTACATGTATAGAAGATTTTGAAGTGTGGAGGTGCAAGGTGGCTTAGCTAAGGCCTTGAGAATTGAGTTCTTCTTAGAATCTAAGTTTTCGTACACGTTTCAGTATGCCTTCCTCATTCCCTTATTTCCTTTACGTAATTGCCTTCCCACAGCCTCTGTTGATAGTCTGATATTACTGAGATGGATTTTTTTCTTCCTTCAGTATCTTTGACCCTGCTCCTCCAATTCGATTCGTTGTGTTATTGCAAATAAAGAACCAATGTCAGAGCGTCTTCTTTCCTTGCCGGATGGTGGTTGACGGATGGCAGATGACCAACCCAAAGACAAGATTAAGAAGAGAGATCGGGGTGAACAAGGCCTCACAAATCAACCGGACAATCGCAAGCGTGCACGACCTTACCAGACCATTCAACCAGCCATGACTGAAGCCGAAAGCGACAATGTATTCGAGACCACATATCAAAAGGTCGGCTACAGTAATGAGACTTGGGCCGTCCTTGACTTTGACCCGCTTATTGTACATTCGGCAGCTGAAAGCACCCCCGCATCATGTACAGCCCAGTTTGGAAACGGAGATATCGAAACGCCAATTACACTCCTGGGAGACGATGAGGAATATATGGCAACCATGGCCAAGGAACCGAGTATTGTGGCGGCTGGGGAGAAGAGTCGCCGAATCGGGTTACCGAAAGAGGGGGCAGATGGAGGAAGAGTAACGACCACCCGCCGAGGGGGATCGCCACACCCAGGGGTGGTACGAAAGGACGGATCCGAGAGGCCAATTCCAGGACCATGCCTTCCAAGCAGCGAAGACCAGAAGGCTGCATTTGTGAGAGTTGCGAAGAGGTACAGAATAGAGCCATTGAGGACCCAGGCACAGACCGAACCCTCGCCAACTTTGGCGCGAGAGAGCTGGACAAACTGATTGAGGCAATAGACGAGGGATGGAATAACTCTATCCCTCTGACATCCGTCCGCCAACAACCAGACTTAGGTACTCTGTTGGCTTCAGGCGCAGTGCAATGACAGATGCCAGCTGGAAAAGCTATCCCCTTTCATTCACGATTTCATTGCAGGCGACCGGTCCTTTTTCATGACCACGTACATCACGTACCGTCCCTGTCATGCGAGTGGAGTGCGGCATCGAAGACCTCGACACTGCAGATCGACTTAATGCACACAGCATAATACTGACGGCCCAAGGACTATTCGCGCTCTTGTCGGCCGCTCGAAAGAAGTCAATCGTCAAATTCTCGCTTTCTCTACCTCTCATGACCATCGAATTGTACGAATCTATGGGCATTATCCCGAGATACAGCGGACGGAAGCAGAATTTCATCGACCTCCAACCCTGAACAAAGAGAAGACAGCAGAATAATGTCTAAAAGCGACGTATCGGTGGGAAAAAGACATGTGGAGATCCAAGGCAGCCTTAACGAGAGTGCACTGTATTGGTCATTTCCTCTCCAACGCATACGTAGAAGGCATCTATAAAAGTGCCATTCAATGAGTTCGAATTGCTCCAGTGAATTTTCCGAGTGAGAGCTTCCAAAGGATATAGATTGTAGATGGAGAAGTTGGTTCTGACAGTTATTCAGGTTTGAGTACGCGGTCGCGAAAATGCATCGGATTAGGTCCTCCTATAATGCCCAAAGATTTGAGCCGCTATGAAAGTCGGCCCCAGTTAGCCAGCTAGTTGAAACCAGCCCATGGGGTCCCAAGTACCCTGCCTTTGTCATCAATCTTGATGCCTTCCCCGCGCAGGAGCTTGCGCTTTTCGTCAATGGTGATTCCCTCGCCGTCCTTGGGCCACTTGCCCTTGAAGCCTCCTAGTGTGCCACCTGTCGCGACGACACGGTGGCACGGGACCTGGGGAGCGAATGGATTTCGCCTGAGGGCATTTCCGACTGCTCGGGGCGACGATCCCAGATGTGCTGCAAGCAGGGCGTATGTCGATACATGCCCTCGGGGGACCTGGCATAAGAGCGTCCACTGTGAGTTACAAATAAGTTTCAGCAAGCCTTTCGGGTAATATGGAAGCCCCAAATGTTTCTACCACGTGCCGGGGTACTCAGCTTTCCCAGTAATGAGACATGAGAGACTTAACAAGGAGAAGATCATGAAAGAGATGAAAGCAGAGTGTCGGCTTGAAGAAAATTCGAAAAACTTACCACTTTCTTCTCAAAAGCCGTGCGATTCGAGGCAGCTATGCGCTGAAGTTGCGGTTGCATGTCTTCAGGAACACAGACAGTCCTCTCGACCACCATACGCCTAGAAGCAGGCTTGGCCGTCTTATTCGGTAAGGATACAGCAGCATCTGTGGCTTCGTCGGAGCGCTTGCGTTTCATACCCACTGCCATCTTCAGTTTATGTAGAGTCAATAAGTCAAGGTGTGAGTAGCAAGGTTAGAGCTTCGTTGCTTCGGATCGAAGTCTACGTGGGGCCAGAATTGACACGAGATGGCGGCTTCAAGTATTAAAAGCTGCAGTTGGTTTTATAGAGGAGTCCAATATCCAAAAAATATATTTCAAATATGAAAAGGTAGATGGCGCGGCGAGCATGAATCATCCTAATGAAAGAATCAAGATTGACTCACGCGGTGTCATGCGAAGGGCGCGTCTTACCCCACGGACGCGACACCAAGTCACATGATCAATGCTGACAGTTAATAGCCACAACGGATTACAGCTCAAACCGCCACAATTCCGCCCTCACCAGTGGCTGTATCACATGACTCATCACATGATTTTTCACATGATCCAGGCCACCGCTTCTATTGACGGCAGCATGTATCGTACTCATTTCAAAAGCTGATGTGTCTGTCACATCCTATTGTATGAAAAAATCAAAAGGATCAATCAACTTCTTGAAAAAAGTGCAGTTGGTTGAAGCAGGTGTCACATCAATACAGCCCAAGCAAGTGGAGTTGTGGATGGCTGGATGTGTACGAAGTAGCAATGTGCAACTTTTCCATACTTGGCTAGGGACGGCACATACATGGCACGGTTAGCGTCGCTCTATATTCCAGGCAACAAGTTAAGTGACCGACCGGAGTCCGATAAAATCTCCTTGAAACACATCAAACTTTCACTCTAGGTAAACAAAGACGCCATATGAACTACCTTACCTAGTATTTCACAATGCCTGCCTTTGACGAAACAGCTACCAGCGAGCAGGTCATCGAGGCCTTCGCACCACAAATCAAGGACCGAACCTTTGTGATCACGGGCGCTGGGAAGCCGAGCATTGGTAGCCAGATGGCAACCTCTCTAGCCAGAGGCTCTCCCGCACATATTCTCATCGCGTCGCGAACGGCCAAGAAGGTCGAGCCTGTTCTGAAAGATATTGCTGCGATCGATAGCTCTATCAAGACCACCTTCGTGCAAGTCGACCTAACGGACCATGACTCGGTGCGGCAGGCAGCCAAGGAGATCCTAGCGGCAGCACCCAAAATTGACGTGCTCATCAACAGCGCCGGCGTCATGGCTGTCAAAGAGTACACTGTGGATAAACAGGGCATCGAGTTCCAGCTGTCAGCCAACTACGTGGGCCACTTCCTGCTGACGAACCTCCTCGTGCCCGCGCTGCAAGCCGCCAACGGCGGGTCCCGCGTCGTCAACCTGACAAGCTCGGGGTACATGATCTCGCCGTTCCGCTTCGACGACTGGAGCTTCTCGGGGGGCAAGACGTACGACCTGTGGACGGGGTACGGGCAGTCCAAGACAGCCAACATCCTGTTCGCGTACGGGCTGACGAGGCGGCTGCAGAGCCGCGGCGTCACGTCGACGGCCACCCACCCAGGCATCAACCACGACACGCAGCTCGGCGGCCACCTGACCGCCGACGACTACGGCCAGATCCCTGCCATCATGAAGCGCAACACGGGCATCGAGTGGAACTGGGAGTACCCCCGGTCCAAGACCTTCACCCAGATCGCTGCCACCTCCCTCATCGCCGCCCTCGACCCGGATATCCCGGAAAAGTCCCCCGCCTACCTGGCGAACAGCCAGATCCGCGAGCCGGAGGAGCATGCGAAGAACCCCGACGATGCTGACAAGTTATGGGAGTTGAGCGAGAAGCTCGTGGGGCAGAAGTTTGTGTACTGATCGGCTGTAATAGAGACATATAAACTAAAAACAGAAAATGAATAGCGCCTCTATTTTAACTTCTATGTGATAAATTCAAGTCATTGTTCAAGATGGGTGTATTCAGCTATCTTAAACTGGAGTTACAAAGCCCATGATGACACCAAGCGAACAGGCTGCTTCGTCATGATCAAGCTACCTCGGTTATCAGCATGAGAAACAAGACAGAATAGGGAAAATAAACACCCAGCAGTCCAGTCAAACAAGTCTATCAACTAGTAGAACCCCAAGCCTCTCATACTGTGTCTCCAACTAGGTATTTGGCACCTTCTTCAGCTAGCGATGGAGTGACCCTGGAGCAGACGCATTCTGTTCACCCGTTGGATTCTGCTGTAGGGGCGCATTCCCACCACTCTCGAGGTTTTCCTCCGCACTACCACCTCGATGCCAGAGATTGGTTATTCTCTTTCTGAACTTCCTCTTCTCAGGTCGTGACTCGCTTTCATCTTTCTGTTCTGAAATCGCCGTTTCCTGCTTCCCCTCTCTTTTGCTCCGGCGTGCCCCCGTCAATTTGCCAGAGAATTCTCCCTTCCACTTGGCAAATATCTGATTGTCACCGAAGGCCCACAGGCTGGACCAAACGACGAGAACTGTGACGACTAGGGAAACAAGCTCGGCAACGGCTTCGACACGTTAATGGTTGAGAAGTGCAAAGTATATAGAAAGATAGGGTCACATACCAAACCACTTCCTCACATATGCCGCACTGTATGCGACCGTTGGCTGGGAATCATCCGCAGGGTTTGCACGACTGGATCTGTCAACTTCAATTTGATTCTCAAGAAGAACGTCGATCGGTAGGTCAAATAGACTCGTCATGAAAGAAAGGGGCGCAAATATGATAGTGATGACGGTAAATCCGATGACAGCCGTGCCGAGTACCCGAGAATAGTGAGCCTCCCTGATGCTAGCGTGTGTCCGCTTGAGATTCAGTTGATCCTGAATCCTACCCGAGATCCGTTTTGCGTCCTCGCTGAGTTTCTTAACCCGCTTTTGATATGTCTCAATTTTAGTCTTAGAGAGCCTGACCTCCTCCCATTTCTGTTGATAAACCAGCAAGACATTTCGAGTGTCCATAATCAGCCTGTCTAAAATATCGAGCTGCTGGTTGAGAATGTCTTCGATCATGGCTAGTTCCTCCTGAATATCGGCAATTTCGAACAAGAACTTCTGCTCCTTGATCATTTCGAGCTGTGACTCAACTGATGGATCCGCATAGGCCTCAACCTCCGACAGAAGCCCAACTATGTTACTTTCGAAGATATCAAGCGGGGATGGAAACTCTCCGTTGATTTGTCGCTGACCAAACTGCGATATCTGATCAGCTATGATGAGCCCAACGAGAATATCAGGTTGGTTCTCGGCAGTGTCGGAAATATGCTCCAGCTCGTTGTCTGTAAGGTCTCCGGGGCTGACCGACGAGAACGCGGTCAAGACAAGGTGATCAACCCTCCAGATCCATAGCTGGGGTACCATCAACATCAGTACTCGATCGTCACTAGACTGTCCTTCACCGGTCACCTTCCCAGTCTCTCTAGAGACTACCTGTTTTTCGTTCCGAAGGCGGAGGGTCTCAGCTGAAAGACTTGGGAAGTACGTTTCGTCTATGGTACGCTCGCATTGTACTAACTTCCTGAAGATGTCATCGGTAATTTCTTGTTTCGATGCCTTGGTTTTGTCCCTTGACTCTTTCTGAGATTTTTTTGTGCGGAGTGCGAGACATGGAAACTACGGATGTTAGCGTGATCCGTCCGGTGGCAAATATTTAGCTGCGCCATGTGGCCGCCTAGCTTCGGAGGTTTCTTCCTTCTCCATTGATATTCTTATATGAATATATAATGACATACCACGATTGAACAATGTCGATGTTTGGTATCAGAAGCTCTGTCGAAGTCAGATAAATAGCCAGGCTCTCTGTTGATCAGGTCGGAGTCTGTCATTGAGGGAGATGCTTGCAAGCAATGTGAAAGGGCTTCCATAGCCATAGTTGGATAGTTCCAGTCTCGCCCGAGTCGTCGGAGAAGAGCCTTGAATGTATTAGGTCTAATCACCAAAAATAATTATTCAAAGCATACAAAGACTATGATTCCCTAGGTTTTAATCATTCAGCAGACAATATTGCTAAAGGCGCCGAGGAAGTCATACATTGGTGTAAGGAACGTGCAATCTGACTGCGTTCGTTTCATCCAGCGTAGGAGTATTCGAAGACCTTGAGGTAAAACTAGAGCCTGGAGAGGACAAATCCGCTTGTATTCGAGGTAGGTGATATCTCACACATAACCACGGCGATTCAGCAACCCCGAAGGTATACTGTCTCCACGGCGATTCAGCAACCCCGAAGGTATACTGTTCCCACATCTGGAGTAGTAGCCTGTTGAGATCGAAGATAAGTTTCATCTGCAAGTTGTATTCGGGTAAAAACGAATCTTGTTCGAGAAGATCGATTGGCTTCTTCTGCTGTTTATCCCTGATTGCCGGGTCAGCCTTCTTTGCAAGAAGGAGCTCAGCGCCGGTTAGATTCATGTTTTCGACTGCATAATGTAGTGCCGTTCGTCCGTTATAGGTATCGGTTTGGTTCAATAAATCCTGGACTTGGGACTCGTCCTTGATCTGATCTGAGATCTTGACAGAGATGTATTGTAACAGTGAAATGTCAGTTGACTGGTTCTGGAGACCGTGGTAGCCCATAGCATAGAAGATGGCAGATCTACCCAAGATATCCTGCTTGGTGAGATCCGCCTCTTCATGATCGACCAGGTAGCGTACTGCATCTGTTTTATCATAACGTACAGCATATCTCGCAATTCGATTGATGTCCAGATTGACGTTTGATGACCGGCAGCCCTGAATCCATGATTTGAGTTGCTCTTCATCGTACGAAGTGTTGGTTTGTCCCAATATTTCTTCGAAGTTGATCACTTTCCAAACTGTGGTTAGAATAGTTATGCAACATAATATTCCACACAGGTATCTAATAAGGTAGGAACCTACGCAGCTCTTGTTCTTTGGGGCTTATGGGAAGGTCTCCGTAGTTAGGTCTATCTGATGGAAGCGAGACTGTCTCGGGCGGTCCATCGACAAGTTTATCGGCTGACGGTGGGAATGCCCATAGTGACTTGGCCACGTTCCATCTGAGAGGGTCGCTGATTCCATAATGAAGCTCAATATATGGCACAAAGTCGAGACAATTGTATTTTATGCAGTTTGTGCGGTGTGAAGACATTTTTAGTCAATTGGGTTGTAGGAGTGTAAATACCAGTCAAATATGTAATGACTACTTTATAGTAATAAATAGAAGGAGTGCTTGGAGGGTTCAAATGTTGATTGCATTGATCCCTGGCTTTCTTCTCCTTAATGCATGGGAAGAAAGCTGCTCTCCGTAGAGAGAACACTGCTTGTGCAGTCATGCACACCGCCTCTCACCACGGAGCAGAGTACGACCCTACAATATCAGAAATGTCTGAGTGGCTACTTCCCTCCAATGAAGTTATGACCCCAGCGCCGCTTCGCAGAGTATTACCTTAGCTGGCAAGCCACCAGTGTCAACGCCAGCCAGAGAGAAAGCATGATGCTACCGATTAATGTGCAGCGGCTATGGCGGTCTTCGAATTGTGGTTCTGGGAAGTAGTTCCAGACCATTGAACCACCTCCTCGTAGTCCACGAGCCCTGTGAGATACCGAGCGACGTCCCCTTGATACTTCAGGTCATGCATGTTCTTCGTTTTACTCTGTCTCTCTGCAGGGTTATTAAAACATTCATTAAGGGTAAGCGCGTAGCCTGCCAATTGGTCGACGAGACACATACTCTTTGCTTGAGTGAGTTGCTATGGGTGCCACAGCTGAGCTTCGTTGGCAGGTTGGCCAAGAGCGAGCCGACCTACTTGATCCGACGGTAGTATTCGGGGAGGCTCTGCGCATACGTGTCAAGGTCCAATCCACCTTTGAGTCACCAGGCACACCAGGCGGAGAGAACTTTGAAAAATCCTTGCCATCATATCCATATGGCTTTGAGAAGTAGATATGAGTAGTTATAGCGGAATAGGCCGAGCGGGTCATTCCAGGGACCAGATCCGCCACCTCCAACACTGCGCGGAGTGCCGGGGGGGGCCCTGATTACTGTCGTCGGGGTCCGGATTTAGCACACCCGAGTTGGGTCAAGGAGGCATATATCCCCCATTGCCGACAGACATAGAGGGGTCAGCACGTGCCGCATGAATTGTACTCGTGCGCTGTCGGCAGTCTTTTCAGCCTCGGCTTTTTGTAGGGCCCAAACTGTCAGATTGTTCCTTATTCAGGCTTCGGAGATAGGAGTACTTCGAAGGGGGACCCCGAGTGGGGTTAGATCCTGATCAGCTCGGGACAGAGTGAGAGGATTAAGGACGCAGTCCTTCTCCCGATGATTTCGATAACTGAATTCACGTCCGTAACTTAAATGGCTGAAAGCTAGGGCTTGAGCTCGACAAGGACGGTCTCAGTATGAGCACGTGATTTTTCCATTTGCTTACGAGCCTGGTTGTCAATGTGAGTGAGATCAGCATACTCTTACGACAGAAAGGTGTTGTTTAGGACCCTTCTCTTGCACCCAGGTCTCTACGCTGTCTCGAAATATCCGCTACTATTGAATGTCGTTTTCGTAGGAGTAGGTTCACCCCACCTGCGACAAAGATATTATTCAGCAATACCAAGTTTCTTGCGATGACGACTCGCCCAGGAAGCCCCTTGTGCCTAGCAAGACGTGGATGCTGACCTGGAACAATACCTAATAGCTATCAAGAAAGCGGGGGAGCCCGGAAATAGAAAAATTTGCGAAGGGCGTCGCCAATCAGGAAGGCAGCCCCAAAGTACGGCGTCACCCCACCCACAAGATCGAGGCGTTTGCGGGAGACGAAATAATCATCGGCAAGCGGCCGCATCCTTACAGGAGGTAACTCCCGAGAAAAATGGGATAACTGATTGGATCAATCTTGAAGAGCCATGTTGTCGGGCTCCTTTATAAGGTGTTGTCATCAGCTTCGTCGGAGCCTTGAATGATGGAGATGTGCTGCTTGACATTATGCATCCCATCGGATGAAAGTCACTACTAAGGTACCTAGGTACTCAGGATATGCATGATCATGAGTTTGACTGTTGGGGGCCAACGCATAGCAACGGGGCGGAGTTTAGACTCTCTCAATCCCAGCCATAGGGATGTCGGCGCTGTCAATTGAACGCGAAACTTGATATTCGACAAGTTTAGACCGTTGGTGGTCAGCACGATTGCTCCTAGCTCATCCTCTTTTACCGCCTGTACATTACGTAAGCTGTTCCCTCTGGGAAGGTCAATCAGATAAACAGTACAGATTACGTAATATGCTTCATCCTTCTCATCTTCAAGGCTTCCAATTACAACATTTTGATAGTACTACCAGATACGCGAAAAATCGTCACTGTCAAAACATTGTCCCACAGCATATCTCAGCATATCGATCTATGTTGTTTGATCTGATCACTGCGAATCCATCACTACCTAAGTAGTACCCAGATACCTCTAGGATCGCCCCCAAAAGCTTAGCATCAAGATCCGATTTACCCGGCGGATCCTCCAATTGATCGACATCCCCTATCTCCTCTTTCAGCAGTGAGCTGCCGGAGCTGAATTGCTGATCGACATGTCCCACAAAACTAAGGCGAATCCTGTTGCACAATAGCCGTAGATTAGCCGGCTAATTACATAGCCCTAAGCTACAGCTTAGCCCTGGATCAGAGATTTCTCTCTCCTACACACTTGAATCAACCATCTATTCATCCATTAAAATACGGCCTTTTGGCGCTCCATTAATCAGATCTTTTTACTGCGTGTAGCGTGACAAATCCGAGCCCCTTTTTGATGGAGAAAAAATGCTTTTTGATTTGACTTCGTCTTGAGATCGCGATCAACAATTTTTATGATTCACTGAAATGAATGACTATGGCAGCTCGTCTGCTAGTAATACAGATACATATCACCGTCTGATCCTCCTTTCATCCCATTCCGTGGCAATAAAACACAGAGTTGTACAGTTTTCCCCTGAGCCACTGCATATGAGGCGGGGTCGGGCTGAGCAGTGCTTGTCGCGCCCTCCTTTAAGAACCGACGCAGGTCAACTCTCCGCCTCGGGAAGCGCAAGCTGGAGAACGCGTCAGCCCTATCATTCTTCGCTAGCATACCAGTGAGGACAACTTACTGCCTGATACCGTGTCGGAACTGTCCGAGGGTCCATCATAGTACTTGCAGCTGCTCCCAGCCTTGTGGCTACAGTTGTTGGGGCAGTTGCATGCGTAGTCTAGAGGGAATGAGTAAGCATTGAACACATTCTTGTCATCTGGACTTATGGCTCGTACATGGATCGGTGGCAGTCAATGCTGCGCGAGCCTCGTTGGCTGGAGTGTCGATGGCAGCTCCCATGGCTCCGCTGGCCATGAGGAGAGCGACTGTGGAGAAGATGGTGGTCTTGAACAACATTGTGAGAATGGTGAGAAGGTGTTTTCTTTTTCTTCAAATATGGTCTTGTGATGTTTGCTGTTTGCTTTGTAATGGTCGTGGGTTGTGAAGTTGATCGTTCAGTCTCAGGGCTTCACGAAGGGACTTTATACCCTCCCGACCTCAACCCATCGACTCAATGAAGAATCAACGATCTCTGATGAATATTTCAGCCCGGAGCCTACGGAGATCCTGACTCCTCGTATGACGACAATAAGTGGGTTGGTGAGTAGATCTTTCATTGACTCCTTGTGTTTCTTGTCATGACAATGATATCAACTACTTCCCTCGAATCCTTTCCCTCTTACTCTATGACGATGAGATCGAGAATTTCTTTCCTAATCTTCAATTTCTCCTGAAATACATGTCATAAAATAGTCCTATAAAGTCTTCCTTTCTTCCTGCATGACGATGATGATGGCATCGGGGGTAGATCTTTCTATCCTCGAATGTCTTGGAGAGCTCCCAAATCCTCCATGCCTTGAAGGCAAGCTGAGAGAGTCCGAGCTTCGCAGATCAGCGAGAAAAACAGAGAAGACGATGTCTCTGGTTCTTAAAATAAGCAACGTTGCTATTTCCGTCAGAAGATCTTCACTTCTTGCGAACAGAAGGGCATTCGATAAACGTGCGTCGAGATATAGCAATCAGAACATGGGGCTCTCTCACTGTCCGAGCTATGCTGCCTTACGCTGGCCGTTCAATTCTGCGTCATTTTGAATCCATGAAGACTATCTTCAAGTGGAGATAGCAGGTCTATAAGAGTCGGACCAGTATCTCACGATGGCTGACATGTCTCTGTTCACTTCCATCATCAATCGAATATCAACAACAAGACCCTCTCTCTTACTAGTAAATCACCAAATCATTCTATCTACACCATGAAGTTCCAACTCAGCTTCTCTCTTCTCATCGCCACAGCCTCCTTTGCGGCAGCTGGTCCATTCACCATTCGATGGTTCACCGCAGGAGGCTGCTCTGGCAACAGCTTGGGGTGCAACAGCTACGACGCATTCCAGTGCTGTGAAGAGCCACCGTCACCTTCCAGCTTCCCATACGTCCGTGCTACAAGCTCCGGCCCTACCGGCGTCGTGGTGTTTACCGAAGTGACCAATACTGGTGGATGCGGCCTCTGCACGAGCACCGGTTCCCTCAACACCTGCTACCAGAACGCTCCTTTCGACACCGCCTTCGTCGCTAGCATCACACAGTGCCAACCTCCTCGCAAGCGTGGCTTGGACCTGCGTTCCAAAGTGCCGAGTCTTACTCAGCACGCTGAGTGCAATAAGACTGTCCCGCTTGACACGGCCACTGTCAACGGACATAAGTACGACCTGACTGGGGCTGATCGCCTGCAAATCATGTCGGACATGATGGAAATTGGTGCGGAAGAGTTTGCTGTTAAGTGGGCTAGCGCACACCGTGGGTCCGCTACCGGAGGTACTTCTACGACGAGCACCACGGCCAGCACTGCCACTGTGAAGTCCACCTAAGGATTCCACTCTTCAATGGTAGGACTATAGGTGGACGTCAAGACCAAGACTGCTTGATGTAACTACATAGCTTTTCCTTGTATTTGCTTGCTTCTTTGGCAGAAATGTACGATAGTGTGGAATATCTAGTTCTTGGGTTACTCGGAAGAGATCTCGGATGATCAGCTAAGGCGCACAGCTCTCCCCGAAATAGCTTGCGCTCCTCGGACATTGGGGACATACCATTCTTTCCAATCAAAAACGGTTGCTATGTTTGATAGTCCCGTTATTAAGCCTTACAGGCTCTTCGCGATCGCCTTGGTATGATCGATCTACATAAGCTGCGCCGCGTCATAGCCATAGATGGTAGTTGAAATAAAGTTGACGGTACCTTAGGTAGTACTCTAATCTATAGGGGGGTCACACTACACAGTTCGTATCCACCACCCTAAACCGTTCCCAGGTTGGTGCATCCTACTCCGTCAAAGGATTGGGCTCAGCCGCGAATAGGGCTGTAGAAAGGCAGATTTGGTGAATGACCACTGTTCCATTCTCCACGGCATGTTCAATATACATGAGGCACAGGGGCAATCTAGTGGTGGGATATGATTACGTAGCGTCGCTGATCAGGCATTCTGGTTGATCAGGTGCACCTTGGAGAGTGTCATCCTTCGTATTCGGATTCTCGCATGATCAATAAAGGGAACGATTCAAAGTACTACCGTCCATAACCACAGCACAGTGCTAAGGCGTGAGGATTCATAATGCGTCAAGGCTGAATTACCATTATTATCCCCCTAAGACTACTATATAGTACTTGGACATTGTTCATACATATAGAAAATCGCTGCGTGATATATACTGGATTCCTGTTCCATTGATATTTGCCATGGTAGTCTAGTTCCCCGATTTGAAGTCATTCTCGCTGTACCCTTGGTTTGCTAAGGGAATAATTAGAACCCGAGATAAAGCTGCTAAGAGGGGTATGCAACTACCCAGATAGTAATGACTTACTGTATGGAGCAAATTTGGCCAGCTCATCCCATCGCTTCTTCTGTAGATATTCCCAAGCCTTGTGCATAGTACCCTGGGGAAGGTAGATGCTGTGTTCGACACCGTCGTCATCGCGGTATTTCATATTGTTTGGTTCGGCTGACTGGATTGGAGTAGAAGTGGCGTTGCGCTTGTCTTCAGTCTTTGCTTGAGAATCCATGATAACTGTATCCGAAAGCTGTGATGGATAGACGAGTGAGTGTACAGAGAATGGAAGATTTAGGACGAAAATAATGGAAATCGAGGTTCGAAAACACGTTGATGAATGGTACTGTATTTATCTACTTGCAGGTAAGCATCCTTCGAGAATCATGTGACTTTATCTCCTAGCTTTTGCCACACTGAATTACTCCACGTCATTAATAGCTGCGCCCGGAAAAGGTATTAGGCGCCTGGATACTGAACGTACGTCGGGCTGGTCTTTGCATGAGAGTTCACTCCTAAATGCCTTCGAAGTGATCATTGAGCATGAGAGAGCTAATATTGTGTAGAACACAAGAATCAAATCCTAGGTGTTGGTGCAGTATCTGATTTAGGTGACGTATGCGATTAAACATGTTAGTGGTAAAAGGGTATGGCCAATTGTGGGCCACGGATGTTGCCGCCTCAACTCCTATTCGCAACACAGGCAGAACAGGTACTGTCCCTTCATTCTATTCTTCCCAATCGCTAGGTAATTCTGATGTCGCGTGGTTTATACTTTCACGGATGAAGCACAATAAAGTGGAAGAACCCGATAAGTAACTGCTCTAGTGGAGTGTGTCTGACCTACCGTATCCCGCCTGATTTCTTGTTCTTGTACCAGTGGAAACGTTTGAGAGGTTCGGGACATCACGAAGCGACCACCGAAAAAAAATATTCGATCTCTTGGTTCGAAAGACAAGCATCTGAGAGAAACGCGATACCTAAAAATTTCATCATTAGGTTGTTTCAATCAGCTTTGTTCAACATCCTTGGTGTGGGTCGAGGGCGTGTTGCAGCTAGTCATTTCGTGGCAAGTCTGGAAGTACCCGTGATAGGCATTAAGCATCTACGCCTCGTATGCTGCAAATCCTAGAAGATATATGGGATGAGGAACGTTATGGCTGGATTTCCCGGTAACACTTCCTAACGAAGACCTCAAGTAGGTTATTCCCCTACATCTAGCCCGCTTCATTATTATTCTATGCCCGACATCATAAATCATGTTACGTTTTCCATAGAGGCGAGTAATTGAGCTTTGAGAGGCTATAGGATTTTGTCGACAAGCCCTTCGATTTGGCTAGAGGGCCGCTTCTTAGGGCGGTGGTATGGGATAGGGGCGAAGCGGAGAGTGACACCGAGATTGTCCTCGTCGCCCATCATATCATCACGAACAAGGCGTCGCCCGCACTGATGTTGCAGTATGCGAGTCAGAAATATGCTTCTCTCGCAGGTATCGGGGCATTATCTTTGGAAGATTACAGCAGCTTACTACCAAATGAATCCCCGGGCCATCATCTACAAGGCACCTTATCTGGACTAGGCGCACTAGCTGCAATAGTCAGAGCAGCAAAGACTGGTCACCATCGCAGGGTAAAGAGCGTATTGAGTTCTGGAAACAGCACCTGTCCGACATGCGTGCCATACCGCAACTCCATCAAAGTGCGCCTCGGACACTTTAGTCTTTGAGGTTCCCCCGGAACAGCTCAATCCGTTCGAATAATCGAAAATTCGACCACCACCGCAAATGCGGTGAGCCAGCCCAAGTATTCGCGGCGTCTTGCGGTGGCTGCCACGACGCTCTTGCTACACTCCGTATTCGGGACGTTGGACCTAATCATGGGCGGTCCATACATGAATCGCGACGATCCAGCGACAGCCGCTATGCTAGGTCTCTTCGTCGACAAGCTACCACTCTGTCTGGTACTCGATGAATCAAGTGTAGGTAGCAGTGCAATTGCGCTACTAGACGCGGTCGCGTCGGAGATCAACTTGTGCGTCGCCAACTACATGCCCTATGCGCAAATCGGATCAGCCGTGGTCGCCGCAGATAAGAAACCAGCGCCCCGTCTCTTCGACACAATGGCCATGTACGACTAGCAGTCTGATCCGCTCCAACACTCCCTGTCACTGAGACCAGGGGTGCAGGTCCGCGAACCGAACAAGTGGGTCAAGCCTGCCGGGACTCTGTTCTCCCTGCAACTCGGCTACATCGAGCAGCCGGGCGACGGAGGCTTGCTTGTTGACATTGACTCGTAAGCGCAGGTCGAGGCTATGAAAATACTTATTTCTGATGTTGTAACCGGGCTTGCGTGGCTGAGGGCCCCCGGTTCTATGCTTCCAGGGGTGTTTAGGAGAGAAGGAGTACTTGCAGCTTGGGATAAATCTACGGAGGTGCGCATCAAAAGTTCGGACCATAGGGGAACATGGTGTCAGCTGAGCCCGTGACTCTTGCCACCTGGCAGTGCCACTTCTGCCTCACGTCTTAAAGCTGTTAAGCTACTGGCAGCTGGCCTTCACAGCTGGCAGGTGCTACAGACAGGTGGGGCTTGTACCCCTATGCTCCGAACTTTTGATGCGCACCTCTGTAATTTGTAAATCTGAATTAGTATATATATTCCAGAGAAAGACGCACCCGAGCACGCTGAAAAACTGATCCAGAAGTTCTTCGCTTGGTTGCGCAAGCGTGGTGTCAAGAGGATAATACTTTGAAGTTTGACGTTTGGTACTTAGACTGTGACAAGGAGGATCTCTGCATATCACTGGCCGAGAGAACAGTTATGCCTAGTCTATAGGAGCTTTGGCTATCATGGAACGGGAGGCATTCTACCCTGCTTGGATAATCCAACAAGGAACAAAGAGTATGGATTGCGGAAGCTGCATTTGCTTCATTTGAAAGCTGATCTAATGCTCTAGTTGGATGGGTCGTTGGTGGAGTAATGGGACGGGCCGGCCGGTTCCCGAGTGTGTTCCCGGGTTGCTCGCGACAGCCCTAATTTCAAGGCCTGTATCATTAGAAAGCTATCAATTTGGAAAACATTTGATACAGGTAGCGTGGTTGGATGTTATTCGGATGACTTTGCATTGAATTGTACTGTCAACTTGGTGAAGAACTCTTGCAATTGTAACTCTATTTTCAATCAGTAATCTAACAGGCCGCATCTAACCGCATCGGCTCATGATGCAAGGATCGGAGCCTCGCTCCCCCTGCTGTGCCATCTGACTGCGCTTCCATCATTCCACATGCCTAGTTCTACTTCTTGATTACCACTAGAAGACTCTGGCCCCGGCTTGTGTGAGATACCACTGTGACTCGCTGGCTGCCCGGTACTGTTATGGCTTTCAATACCAGTCTCGGGATATACTGCTGCATGGGCCCGCTTCTGAATGCTGCTGATCAGGCGATTCAGAATGACGAATTCGACCTTGAGCTTGATGCCGTAGACACACGGCTTGAAGGCTCCTTGAATGTAAAATAGACCGGCGCACTGTATGCCGAGGAGCGCAATGTCAAGCGCGATGATAAGGATGTTGGAGTATATCAGTTGGCGTAGCACTGTTTTCTGCTCTTCCGACTTCGCTTGTTGCCCGTTGCGATGAGGGGTGAATTGCACGGACCACGAGGGCTCAAAGAGTGGCGCAGCATCGCGTAAGTATTTATGTGTCTGCCATATGTAGAGAAGGCTCAGAGAAGTTTCCTGGACGAAGAATACAACGAGCTGCACGCGATCCCAGACAAGGTTGAATGAAACCAGGCGCGCGTTGACTGTCGTGGATTGCTGCACCAGAAGTAGGCACTGTCAGGAATTGTCCATACATACATTATGATTCTGATGATAGAATATCTAGGCTCACCGCTAAAGTACCAATAACAATAGTAGGTATCGAAAACGCGACCGAGTTAAAGATAAGGATCAGTTTGATGACCTTTAACACCTTGGCTGCGGGCAGGAGCAAATGTAATCGCGAAAATAGGACCCAGCTCTGCGGCACGACCATGATAAGCCATGTCAGATAGATCATGGCGATTGCTGGTACGGGTTCCCTCCATATGCCGAAGTCCGCAAGAATTATGAAGAGAGGCTGTAGAACAACACCCCAGGAGACCAATGCGCATGACCAGAAGTATAGCCCTCGGCGCCTCTTGAATAGTAGCAATAGAGAGATATTGATCTCAATGCCAATGTACCATGCTATTCCGATGAATGCGGCCATCGTCATAAACGTGGGCAGATCCCCTTCGATGTCGCCCATCTCGAATATCAGCGTCGTTGGATCCGGAATACAGAAAAAAAATGAACCAAAAATGAATGGATGCGTAAACCCCCGGGAACTTCGGCGTACGCACGCGTCACTTTCTCAACGAAATCGATGTCATATGGGTCAGCCTTACGGTGAAGTCAGAAGGGAATATCCACTTTGGAACGGATGTGCGCGGGGGGCACATGGACGGGATGGATTTTAACGCTTCTCCTATTTAAATTTCAGTGCTCACTGCATTTGGGGGCTGGGGCGGCAAAGTTCCATCTTCGGGTACGATGTGCGTGATACATGAGATGCCAAATTAGGGTACATGTGTACTTCGTACTTTCGTAATATCGCATGTAATATGCAACGCAACCTCACTAAATGACCCCCCAGCCCAGCCGCCCAACTGCCGTTGCAGGATCGTAGCCGCTGCTAGCTTCCGTGGGATCTCAGCTCGCAGGATTGAGGCGCGAAGGATGTCGCGACTAGCTGCGGTCTGCGTTATGGTTGGCCCAATTGTTTAAAAATCCGACGAATCAACCATAACACAAATATTTGTCACTGGTCACTGGTCCGACTTGAGGCAGGCTGAGAGGTAGGCAAGGTTGAGACATTGAAATCGGAAATTGAATAGGGGGTGGCTCACCGCCAATTATCCATCGGATGTTGTGATTTAATGTGGCTTGTATGCATGTCAGATTTGTGTTGCCAACAGAACAGGCTGATCCCCCACCTTCCTCCATCCGTCAGCAATCCCCAGGTCACCGCTGACTCATTTCCCCTTCTCATATTCATCGAGTCAAATTAGTAACAGAGCAAAAGTTTGCCTCAACCGTTTTCGAACACCCATCTTTTCAATTGCACAACAAGGCAAGCAGCCATTATTTCATCATCCAAGAAGGCGAAAGACAAAATTTCAATTCCAACCAACGCAATGGCGACCCAACGCACAGCCAAGGAAGTGATCGAAACCCTGAACCTCGCACCCCACCCCGAGAAAGGCTACTACATCGAGACATTCCGTGACCCGACAGCCGCGTCAGGCGGGCGCGCCCCGAGCACCTACATCTACTACCTGCTGGAGGGCGAGGCCGGGCTGTCGCACTGGCACCGCGTGCTCGACGCCGTGGAAGTCTGGCACTACTATGCGGGCGCCCCGCTGCAGCTCTCGCTGTCCCAGAACGACGGCACGCCCGTCCGCGACGTGGTCCTCGGCGCCGACCTATGGAAGGGCGAGAGGCCGCAGGTTGTGGTGCAGCGCGGGGAGTGGCAGCACGCGCAGAGCTTGGGGGACTGGACTCTTGTGGGGTGCTCGGTTGCGCCCGGGTTCGAGTTTGCGGGCTTTGAGATGGCGAAGCCAGGCTGGGAGCCGAATGGCGCGGCGGAGAAGAAGTAGAGGAATGCGTACCTACCGGTTTTACTGTATTCCTTACAGCTTCCGATCTTGTGCGAATGTCTAGTAATGTTTTACGAGTCCGTCCTAGAGGGTAATCGGTCTTTTGCGCCGAGTTTACGAAGGCTGTGCTGCCCGTGGGCCGTGGGCCGTGGCAGTCCTTATGTAAGGGACTTCTTACTTAATACAATCTAGCTCATCACACTAGCAGGTCACGTGGGAACTCACAGGTACCCAGACCAAAGATATCGCATCATCACATTCGCATAGCAGCATGCGCAATTACTTTTCAACAGGGCTTCTCATCAGCACACCTTCGTAGGGTTATTGGAGCTGAAGTAACTCCACCATCATTGTCCCTGCGAGTTTCGAGGTCGCGAACCTACGCTGATAGACGAGGGAAGCTCTTGACTAGCGCTGCTGTCATACCCGACGTAAGAGCGAGTACACACAGTGGTGTGTGATGAGTTTTTCATCCGAGGTCTATCCGTGGTTGGCTACAATGTCCCAACTTCTTTGGGCCTCTTCAGCGGCCGTCACTGTTGGGTCGTGACAGCAGCTAAACCCACAGATCCAAGAATGGGCCATCTCTAAGTCCGTTAGAGCCCGACTTGTAATATAGCAAGACTGAACATAAATAAGGTGGCCAGGTTCCCTCGCACTCTCAAGAGGAGAGAGAGGACCATGGACCTTAGGACCCCTTGAGAATTATTATATTGAGCTGGTCTACTGGACCCAAGCCCTTCTATTAAGAAGCTTGGCCTCGCTCTCTCGCCCATAGGTGATCTACAGGTTGCTGAACCTTTTCTTCAAACTAGCGTTCGGGGTGTCTTCGCTGCTGGTGACGCCGTCAATCCATACAAGTCAGTCAACGGTGCCACATCCGCCGGTTGCAATGCTGCCGTGGCGGTTATCGCGCAACTTCAAGCTAAAAAGTATGGTATTCCCACCATGTTTTAGGAATCCGAACGACGCTTGGGAAGTGCATAGTCAACTGAATCTAGGGATGGCGGTGGTTTCATTGGTCCCGACGGTCCCTGGCAGGCTATCGATCTCACAGTTGGGAACATGCTCAATCATGGGGTGAGTGTACACATTGCAATGATGAGATAACGCCCTTCGCTTATGTACACCTTCAAGCTTGACACGGGTCAGAAAGTTGGATACTTTTGGCCCAGCTAGTTTTCGACGGTGGAAATTCTTAAGGTCTCTGGAGGCGGAAATTATACGGCCCTACCTAGGCATAACAATTCGCAACCCACCTTCTTGCGCAATAGACCGGACCTCCACCTTCTTGACCAGCGATACTCAGGGTGGAGACTATCTATACGATGAAGTATCCTTTGGCGGCGTCGATATGGACAAGCTGAACGCTACTATACTAGCTTTCGACAATTGGAGTGCATCCTTCCCGAATAGGTGCACCTATGTTCCCCGAGCTGGTATCCTTGGGCTGGGACCTTGCGATGTGCTGTGCGCCAACCTGTCGCTCCTCCAACAAGTCAAGACTCAAGGGGTTCTATCGTCCATGTTTTTGGCCTTCATATGGGAAGCGCGACATTTGTTCAAGCCGGTTCCGTGGTCTTGAGCGGCTATGAACAAAATCGGGTACTTGGTGATGTCGGCACTTTCCAAATGAGAAAAATCATATCACAACATTTATCCTAGACGTGTTTCTGGATGTCGAGACGGGGGGTTCACTATTCATCGTCACTGGTAATATCAGTTTATGGCATGCCATAAACGACAATGAGACTGATTCTACCATCTCACTAAATGCAGGGGGCAAGATGGGATACAGGATTATATACGTCGACACTACGGTTCAGTACCTGTACTTGCCTTCAGGTATCTGCGAAGCCGCCGCCCACCCATATGCATATTGCGCAAAAAGTTTAGACTTTCAGCACCTACGTAGCCAATGATAACAACCACCACCCACGACGATTGATTCAACTATACACATAGTCGCCAATCCTTCAGAGCTTAGCTCTTGGTCCAAACATTCTGAGCTATACAGGAATACCCTGCCTCATGAGCTTGGAAAGTCAACTGGAGTCAAAAATGAGGCAACTCAACAGCCGCAATGCCATGAACTGCCTTCAGAAACTCGACATACAGAACCGGAAGAGTCTGTTTTTGGAATCAGCACTTGATCTTTTCGGCCCTACACTTTCCGTACTTATCGGTCCAATATTCCAAATCAGTAAATAGAGAGCGCGGGCGCATTAGCTGCCAGGTAAATCCCAGTTGACATGTCTATAGCTAAACGAACATGTTTTGTTTTTTCCGGCTCCTGAATATGCTCTCTTGTCTTTCACATATTATGACTTCTTGCTGGCTCTTGATCATCGTCAGCCACCTCAGCACGTAGCATGTAACTCATCATGGAACATCACAAAGCTGCTTTACCATCCTGAACAATTCTTGTTGTTTACTCGACGTAAAACCAGGTCATTTAAACCTTCAATTCTCTCATTTTCACAGCCTGTCTCAACTTGTACTGAACGAGCAACCAACTCCACATCCATAAAGTTATATTTCATTGGAAGCCGCAATCTTATCTGGGAGGTCATTAGCTACTAAGATATCCTGATGAACACCCAGTGAATGGGCGGCTCATTATAAACACTGTGCACAAGAGATCTTTACGGCCTACGTATGGAAGGCCTTTTCGAAAAGGAATGATATGATAGCATAACCTAGGCTTTTATACAGCGTCGTTTTCGAGTTGCCCCATTGTCTATAAGTATTTGGACGACCTTTTCGTGCCCTTTAGACGCGGCTGCCTGAAGGGCATTTCCAAAATATCCACCCTGGGCATTTATATCGGCTCTATGATCCAGAAGCATCTGGACGACCTTTCCGTGTCCTTCAAATGAAGCTGCCTGAAGGGCATTTCCAAAATGTCCACCCTGGGCATTTATATCGGCTCTATGATCCAGAAGCATCTGGATGACCTTTTCGTGCCCTTTAGACGCAGCTGCCTGAAGGGCAGTTCCATAATATCCACCCTTGGCATTTACATCGGCTCCATAATCTAGAAGCATCTGGACGACCTTTTCGTGTCTTTGAGTGGAAGCTGCCTGGAGGGCATTTCCATAACGTCCACCTTGGGCAGTTATATCAGCTCCTTGATTTAGAAGCATCTGGACGACCTCTTCGTGCCCTTGAGAGGAAGCTGCCTGAAGGGCATTTCCATAATATCCACCCTGAGCATGTATATCGGCTCCATAATCCAGAAGCATCTGGACGACCTTTTCGTGCCCTCGAGAGATAGCTGCCTGGAGGGCATTTCCATAATATCCACCCTGAGCATTTATATCGGCTTCATAATCCAGAAGGATCTGGACGACCTTTCCGTGCCCTTTAACCGAAGCTTCATGGAGGGCATTTCCATATGATCCTTGAACATTTACATTGGCTCCATGATCTAGAAGTATCTGGACGACCTTTTCGTGCCCTTTAGAGGAAGCTGCCTGAAGGGCATTCTCATAGGACTCTCCACCCCGGGCATTTATATCGGCTCCATGATTTAGAAGCATCTTGATGACCTTTTCGTGCCCTTGAGAAGAAGCTGCTTGAAGGGCAGTTCCATAATATCCACCCTGAGCATGTATATCGGCTCCATAATCCAGAAGGATCTGGACGACCTTTCCGTGCCCTTGAACCGAAGCTGCCTGGAGGGCATTTCCATAATCTCCACCCTGGGCATTTACATCGGCTCCATGATCCAGAAGCATTCGGACAGAATAAAATAGCCCGGCAAGTGATGCATAATATAAAGCTGGCTGCAAATCCAGTTCAACAGTACCTGTGGCCCAAGGCCTTTCATGATTAAAAAGCCGATAGCAGGTCTTCCATGCCTTTTCGCAGTGAAAAATCTCGATGCTAAGATCTTCGACTGCTTTTGCTTGTTCTTGTACCGCCACGGCATTGCCTACCCAGTATTTTGCCGAATACTGTGCCATTGGATACTTCTGTGTGATATCTTCAAAGGGAACGACGTTGTCTAGGCTTAATAGGTAAGCCATGCACACCTCGGCGATCGTAGCTCTCGCATTCATTTCCAAGAGATCATTAGATATATCTCCCTCCAGCCTGTCTGATGTGAGGTATTCTTTGACTGAGAAGTGAGCGAGCTGTATCTCTGTTCTTGCTTCAAGCGTGCTCTTAGTCACCGTCACCAAGCTAGAGCAGTATCGAGAAATCTCTTCTGGGAGTGGCATTCTGTTTTTGGGGTCGAACCGAGGTATATGTGCTGGCCTCACTGCGATAGCGTCAACAGCTTCTTCAATCAGTAGTGGCCGTCTGGAATAGGTCAAGAACTGTAGAATTCGCGTCGTGTAATGCCGATTCTGTTGAGGGACGTTGGCCAAGATACGAGCGTATGTCTCGTCCAATGTCGTCGGCAGGGATGCGAGAGCCTTTTGCACAGAAGGGTATTCAAGACAGTTTTCAAGCACGTCCAGCTGACATGAAACCCAGCGGAACCTGCATTGTCTTAGTAACCAGCCATCATAAATTGAGTTGGAACAGCTCACATTCCATCTGCTTTCTCCATCAGCGCAGCTTCAATCTCGGACTGTACATCTGGTCGCGACTGCCACCTCTTTAGTCCCTCGTCCACTTGAACCCTTGCATTGACATATCTACGTATGTCTTCCTTAATCAAGTCGCTCTGGATATGGATGATGCCTTGAATGCAAGGGAAACTCTCGATAGTCGCTGTGATGTCTTGTTCCGGGCGACTCGTGACCAGAAAGTGGATGTTCATCTGCAGGTTCCGAAGTGTTCGAATCCATGAAAGTAATTCTTTGCGTGTGGTACACTCGTCGAGTGCATCCAGGATGATCCAAACCTCATCGGATTGTTCAACCATATTCTGGAAGGTCGTACATAGCGACTCGAGACTTGGCTGTCGGCTACCATCTCCGCAGGATGAATGAAGAGAATCCAAATACTTTCGTACATCCTTTCTCTGGTAGTAAAGTTGACTAACAAGTGAACGTATTGCATTGTGGAGATGTTGCTTTTCGTTGTCCTTGAAGTCGAAATAGAAATAGAGGTAGTTGTCGGGGTGGGTATTTCGGAGGTCTTCCACAACAGTGGAGGAGAGAATCGTCTTGCCACATCCAGGAATGCCGTGTAGCCAAAGAAAGGAATTTCGCTCTGACTTCCAAGTGGAGTATGCCGTGTTGTCTCGAAGGAGCCACTGGCCTGACCCCGAGTTGCGACATTTGAGCGCAGTATTCAAATTGGTGGATGGGTCAGGCGGCGAGAGCCAATTTCTGATGCGGTTGGTATGGCCGTCTTCTTTTAGACTTTCAACTCCAGATCGGGTTTGCTTGACTTCTTCCTGCACTACACGCCTGTTAATAAATACATCTATAATAGATTATGAAATTGATCATCTGCCCTAGAAAATTCAGATTGCTAACTGACCGTCAGAAAGAATCTTGCTTATTTTCTCTTCGGCTTCCACCTGACTAGGCGGGATAGTTTTGAGGAGATCTTTCGCATATGCTGCAGCCGCCATCGCTGCGTACCCCTGCCACTCTTCGTTCCTGTGGGAGTCTGAATAGTCACAAATTCCGCGGATGACAAGGCATTTGAAGTGGTTCATCAACCCGGCCGCCTCCATCTCGAAGCAAAGTATTCCCATCTGCTGTGCTAGGCAATCCCGAAGCACAGCGTCCTTTATGAGCCCGTTCCCTGAAGCAATTAGACCGTAATGTACTTTGGGGTTATCGTCGTATTCAAGCCTATCATTTCGGATGACAAGATCCTCCTTGTTGAGCCCACAGCTGGAGCCACATCTTTCATTAGGCTTTTCGACATGAACGACCTCCTTCCGGTATAACCGATCGGTTGCAGGATCGGGCCGCCGATACTTGCGCAATCTTGGATTACGATCCAAAACATCGCTGACATCCTTATCAATTTGGTTACCTCTCCTCTCGTATTTGGCCTCCAGGTTCTGTACTGCTCCCCGAAGTAACAGAGGTGGGGCGTCTAAATGTTGTGTCCAACTGAACGCCTTGCCCTGAACTGCCTGGCCAAAGTCATACTGGAAGACGGCACCCTTCTCGTAGTCGACGGAGCTGACAACAATATCGCCGAGGCGGATATCCTTTGCTGTTGGGACTCCTCCACCAATGCCTACCATCAACCCAAATCTTATGTTGGTAAAGGTTCGCAGCATGTCACTCGCTACGCTCGCTGCGCTGACAACACCGTAGGTCCACATGGGTAAACACGCGATAGCAACTTTGTGCTCCCCGATTCTACCTAGCGTGTAGATGTTTTTATCGTTGGCATCTCGAGAGGCTAGTTGAGGATGTTCTTCGTCGAGAAACTCTTGAGCAGCCACGTACTCGGACGTAACCGCACAGATCCATCCGATGGTATATTGCTTTGGATCCGACATGATGTTACCGAAGACCGGTTCGATCTCGGTCGTTAGGAATAGAGCGTGGAGAAAGGGGGCGGCCGCGGAAACCAGCGCGTCAATCGTCGACTTTTAATGAAGTCGTGGAGTATAGCAATCAAGCTCTCGTAGTAACTATCCGTTTCCCCCCAGCGAGGTAAGAAAGCAAAAACCGCTAATAAACTGCCACGATCTATCACAGATGGGCAAGGCTGGGCGCGCAGTCAACAGAATAATAGGCGCAAACCGTAGCCAGCTATAGGGAAGCTCAAGGATTGAATGAAGTATGTGGCAAATGCAGTCGAAAGAAAGACAATGTCCATGTAGATATTGAAGTAATATTCACATACGAACGGGGGGCTTCTTATGCTATCTGGCTACAGCCGCATTTGTGCCTTTGTCTAGGAGAGCGGGGCTTAGCAGTTTGTGAATGTAGCAGATGGGAAACACGATAGCTGCGCCTCCGCCGTTCAAATGAGCCTCATGCAGAACTTGTGTTGATCTAGGAAGCATCAGCGATCAGCACAGATTTCCATATGACGAGCTGGGCAATACGTTAGGTTACATACTGCTGTGATCAATCGCTGATGCAGTTTTACTGAAAACCGAAAGTGAATGCAACCCTGAAGTTCTCCCTGATGGCGGCTTGTTGCTGGCGTTAAAGCACTACCATTTGCCATGTCCAAGAAGCATCGGGAATTGTAGGAAGGTAGACGGCGAGGCTTTCTGGCGGGACTCACTTATGAGCCTTGATTTGTGGGATAGCGAAGATCCGAAGCGCTGTGGCGTATGGCTATCGGACCGGGCGGTTCGTTATTGTCTCATTAATTTGAGTTTCGGTGGGCATCAAGGTCCTCAGGCTTTTCAAAGTAGGCAGGCTGCTGCTAAACCTTCAAATGCAGGCGCTGATAGGTAGACTGTAGAGAATATCAGGTAGCTATCATGGCTGAGTAATTGTGGCTTGGACAGCGTGGCATGTCGTGCTGCCTGAGGTTGCCGATCAGTTGACGCCTTCAATCTCCCCGGATTCGTACGCAGACCGATGAACAATCACGCCAATGAGGGCCGGTGTTTCAGCTCAGAAGGGAGTAGGAGGCCTAGGCAGATTTTGCAAAGTATGGCTGTAAAAGGCTTGGTAACAACCACACAGCTAATGCCCGCTTCTGTGTCTGCATTACAGATAATGGTCAAAAGGTGACCAGAAATTGAAAGTCCTCAATTCCAGGTAGATTTAATTCTATTACCGGTACTATTTTCACGAAGAGGACCAGTCTTCTCATTGGATGCACCCTGTGTAGCTGGGGTCAACGTAGACAGGTAGGAAAATTGAGCGGCTTCGTTCCCCAAGGCCCCTATTCCGGGAACTCCGAGGGTCGGCCCTCATTGTTCGGTTACTGAGGGCAGAGTTCGTTGAAGAATACCTACCACCTACCTTATCTTGGGCTTGTTTAACCATTTCTTTGTAGTGGACAGGACGGCCGCGAAACAATACATTCCTCGGTGGCCACTGTTATTCTTGATCTTGCATGAAGTTTGTGTTCCTCGTTGCACAGGCCAATCTGTTCCACCACTGTTGCTTACCATGCAGGCATTCGAGCGGATATATCCATGGAAGAAAGTGCTGGCTTTTTAGCATTCATCACCAACTACGTACTTCACCATTTCGAGCCACATCACTAAGACTTACACACAAGATCTACTCAAACTCAACACAAATCAAAACATTCAATATGGCCTCATCGGATGATGCCCCTTATGTCCCTTAAGTCGAAAACCCCTTCTTTGTAGAGTCTACAGAGGAGGGCTAAGTAGTCCGCAGACCCTCCACGGGTCGCGTCGTGTACATCAGCTCCGGAATCCTCCCTTGTAAGACGGATCACATAGACAAATGCAAGTGTGTTCTGCGCGGCTAGATTGACGAAGTTCGCCGTGTGGCCCAGAACTTCGAGACCAGTATGGAGGAGACTGTGTGGGACTTTGAGAAGCCCAACGTCGCGTTCGCCATGTTAGGCGCCAAGATCAGCGTCTGGGATGGGGAAGAGAGAGTTGGTATCTACGACGTGATCGCTCATCTGAACACTTAATGTTCAACATTGAAGTCTTCATAGTCGTCTCAGTACTCCTTAGATGAATCTTCTTATGCAGACCTCTTTTAATCCACTTCCCTTCTAAATATCCATGATATCCAGTCAAGTTGTATAAGCGAACTGATTCATGGTACTAATGTTCATAATAATCTTTCTCATGGTAATAAGGAGGAATGGTCGTAATGATTTTGTGAAAGTACCAGGTAGTTAGGACAAATCACCAGGTTGGGCGAATCGTTCAATTTTACTTCTGAATTCTGAGCATAGGAAAGTTGGTGAGCAACAAGTAGTAGTAGTAGGTTTACACCGTGGGACCACCGCATAGCGGCTATCCAGAACCTCCCATAAGGTATGGGGCGTGTTGAGCTACGAATATTAATATCGCGATGAAATAGTTGATTTTAAATCGAGCTGTCTCTTATTCTGATCATACTTGCCTTGTTGATACCAAGTTCATGCTGTTGTCAAATCAACGTCCAGAACTTCTACCTGATGGGGGCCTAGTCCGCGAGACTATTACCGCAGCTTTCATAGATGTGCAAAGGAAAACGGTCATCTGCTATACTTTTATTCCGGTGTGCAGCATCGAAGTCCTCGCCTAGAAAAACGTCGGAATTAAAGAGGGCATAGGAGAAAGGGGTATATGGTAGTTCCCCTTTGTTTCGGATTTGGCTGAGGAATAAAATATAAAAGTTGGGCATAACATAAGGTAGAGTAGACTGATACTCGCAGTTGCTTATGATGAGGATAATTGTTCCAGAGAGCTGCTCACTGAGTTCCATTCTCCAACGGCGTGATCCCACACCCTCTGTGCTGACCTTTTCTACCCCTGAAAGAGCGGTTTCGTAGTCTCCTAGATGATTACGATCTTTTCAATTTTGTAACATCAATTATGTACCCTAACAATAGCTAGGGCCATGTTAATAGTTTGTCTATACTAAGTTCTAAAACAAAGGAATTCATACGAACAATCCTATTGTTTCGAACTTACATAACTGTTTTTATTTGCTTAAAGAACCCATCGCCAGCTTGTAAAATCTGGGCTGCACAATACTGTTCACCACGAACAATACCATTCACCACGAACAACTACCAATAGTGAAATTTATTACTACCTAGGTAGGTATTCCTCTAAGACGTAAACATGTCGTCCTCTCAAGCAGTCCTCGGGACCCTATCTTATGCTTCCATGCAACCCATCCCGGGCATGGGGTACGGCCTAGTGGCCACGAAAGCGATTCGCAAAGGAGCAGTTATTCTGAGTGAGCCTCCATTACTGACTCTTCGTAACGGCGCCAGCATTGCGGAGTTTTGCGACACCTACCAGCGCTTAACGGAAGACGCGAGGAGACAGTTCGATCGTCTATACTTCAACCCGCAGAAAATAAAGCCGACGGCGGGAACTCGGAGAGAGTTCGAAAACTGGTACACTGCCCAGGTAGCGAAGAAAAGATTTCCACCTGGGAATGCCAACGAGGTGGTTAGGAAGCTTCTCGAGGCTTATGAGACTTTCTGGACCAATGCTGCCAACATGGAGGAGGAGGCCGTCTCATTGGTATTTCCCACCTTCTCTCGAGCTAACCATTCTTGTGACCCGAACACGACCGTTGTCATCAACAGGATTGACGCGGGCATCTACATGCAGGTGTCAGCTAAATGGCCGATCCAGGCCGGTGAGCAAGTATTCGTTACATACGTTGCTGAACTCGGTCCCCGCACCCCACGAGCAGTGAGACAAAAGACTCTTCTAGACGGTTGGGGCTTCACCTGCTCCTGCACACTGTGTAAGTCTGATACAGGTAGTTATCTGCGAGCACCGAGATAATCCGTGCTTACTGAACTAGGTACTTGCCTAGGTACCTAATCTACCCAGTTTGGGTTACAGAATGCACGGATATGTAGGTAGGATATCATTCAGGATACTTTGATGAAAGCGATACAACTTGACGGTTCGTAGATTGTAGAAAATGAGATAGTCTCCACGATGAACGAGGAAAGAGACGTTTGGCTTGACTGAAGTTATCCTTGTTCTCTGAAGTTATCCTTGTTCTCTGAAGTTATCCTTGTTCTCTGAAGTTATCCTTGTTCTCTGAAGTTATCCTTGTTCTCTGAAGTTATCCTTGTTCTCTGAAGTTATCCTTGTTCTTTTTCATTTCCCTAATTTGAAGGAGGTACGGAGTAGACAATGTTGACATGATCGCTGTTCGGCACGGGACTGTAGTCGATTCATTTTTAACAAGCCTCGGCTACCTAGGTAGGTAGGTAGGTAGGCAGATATTCATCACTCTTCCAGTCTAACAACACGTAAGCTTCCAGTCATCTCCCTAAGCAGGCTTCTTCTGCATCATCTGCATAGCCTCACCCAGACTCTTTTGCCTGTACATTCTGCTCTGAACGTGACTAGCCACCCCAGCAGCGCTATTCGCTCCAGTGAAGGCCGCATTCGAAGTCGTCTTCAAGAAAGATGAGTTATCGCCGGCGGCAAAGCAGCCCGTCAAGCTCGTCTCTCCAAATGGAGGGTTCACCTTCAAATCCCCTTGTGGTGTGATCTCGAGACCTAGCTGTTTGGCTAAGAAGTCACTCTTTAGCTTGCTCAGGGGCTTGTGGCCGAGGAATGCTTCATCTTTGGTGGTACCATCCTCGAAGTGGGTTGTAATGCCGTGCTGGTTCGGGCCGAGGACGAACTTGGTAATGCGGCGACTATCAACAGTGAAGGGTGCGGTCGGGCCAATCGCCGTTTGAAAGTCATCAATCTTCGACGCATCACCGTTTGTGTAGATGGTGATGTGTTTGGCGAACTGTGCTGCGTTTCGAGAGACGTGGACGGCAACGGGAATGGGTGCGACATCATTGACGGCTAAGACACCTGCGGATTCGCTATCACGCTTGTCATAGCCATAACAGAACAGACAATGCCAGCTTAGCGTCTTATCAGTACAAGCTCTAGAATATTAAGCAAAACTTTTACTTACATGCTTCGACCCCAGCACTCTTCGAAACCCGGTATATCTAGAGGCACGTCCACAGTGCCAGTCGCGAGAATTAAGCTTCGACCCTTCCACACCTTACCCTTCTCATCGGTGACTTCAAACAGCCCGTCATCATTCTTATTGGCCTTCTCAATCATCACGTCCTCATAGAAGATTGTCTCGTAGTTTTCGAGCGTGTCGGCCCTGGCTGCATCGCGAAACGTTACGGGATCCTTACCATCCCAGGTAGGGAACATGTGGAAGTGCGAGACGCGCTCATTTCGATATGAGCCCGAGTCGAACACGATGGCCGTATGCACGTTGCGGGCCACGGTGACCGCCGACGTTAGCCCAGCAGGTCCCCCGCCAATGATGAGGACGTCGACAAGATCGGGTGTAGGAGCCTTCGCGTTAGGTGGCATTTTAGGGTTACTAGGACGGAGGGACTCTAAGATGAGGGGAAAAGTGATGGGATACGCTAGGATAGAGAGAATTCTGGATATCATCATACAGACCAGGCTGTTGGTTCTTTGTCTGTAACTTGATTGCCTTTGTGTAACCAACACAGACCGGCGGCCGGTTAACCCCGCCGCCCCATCGGTCACCAATTGGAGGTTGGGTACATAGGTACATTAGGTAGGTGGCTACTATAAGTTTACTTGGGTATGCGTAGCAAAGTCCAAGTTAGACGGTCGCGTGGCGTGGATGGACTTGATTGAGGAGGACTGGACGTAGTTCGCCCGGGAAAAAGGCTGCCCCTTATCCCGACCGTGAACGTCTACCGAGAGGATCATGGAGCTCGATAAGGCTGGGTTCGGGGATGTGGTTGTTGAGGAGGTACAGATGTTCTATGAGTTCGAGAATCCGGAGGCCATGACTTGGTTCAATAACGCGAATACCCCGGCTGTGTATGCAGCGACGGCGGATTTGAAGCAGGATGAAGTGGAAAAAGCCATACAGTTGATGTTTGAATGACTGGGAGAATAGATTTCCAGGGGATGAAGTGAGGGGAAGTTGGAAGGAATTGCAATTGTTGCTCTACTGGATGTTACTTGAGACTTGCTGGAGGGACACTGTTCACCCCGTCCGGCGCCGTCACGTCTTCCGAACCTCATTCTACAGTCAATATGGAATAAGTCATCCAAAATCGGTTGAAACAAAAGGTTGGTGAGCTAGCCACGTGAATATCAGCTGTCATTATGCGCTGGACTGTGTCGAAGCGTGCGCTGCCGCGGATTCGCGAGGGGCACACCCAGTGATAATAGAGCCGCGTGATACAAGTACACAGAAAGATGATCTATCACATACATCAATCATTCGAGGCCGTAAAGTCCCATCATGAGCGCCGACGACCCACGCCGGTCAAGGCTGTGTGGTAGTGACACAGTTACCATCGTAGCTCTAAAGTTGAAAGGGGGTGGGGTGAGATTCTTCTCTTTTCTTTTTGAATGGTCACTCGGGGGCTCTCCGCTTGCGGGCTATGCATTCATGGACCTAGAGTACTTCCCCCAGACAGACATCTGAAATCGGCAGACTCGCTCTCACGGCCGTATGCCCAACCATCCACCTCAACTTAAGTGTTGCCCCAGCTCCGTATATATTTCTTCACGGCAACCCCTCATGCACTTAAGATTTGCCACATGTGCCATTCAAGGCATCCCACCGTCGGACGAAATACCTGGGTACATGCACCTATGTTCTTGTCATGCTGGATTCAGCCCAAGAGTGTTGGGCATACATACCTCAGGTACCTCAAGGCTTACGTATCATTCTAAGTCACTTCGCACATAACCACTCATTACAACACTAGACTAAACGGCGAGTAGGCTCTATGTACTTAAGCTCATGTTTACCCTTCCTATCTCCAACAAAGTCGTAATATTCATCGCGAACCAAATCGACATTCTACAGCTGACTCATAGTGTACCATGGCTCTCTTCGACAACAATTCACGCCAACCTAACCTGGAAGATGATTTCGATAGCGAAGTCGAGAATAGCGATCCCGAGGATAGCGATGTCGATGTTATTCAACTCCTGGGGTTCAACGTTTCCAGCTTGGCCGAGATGGAATCTTGGTACCAGGAATATACCACGGTAGACGGCGATAACATTTACTATTCTATCGGCTGCGTAGATGATGACGAACTCGAGTACGATGAGATGGAGAGGAAAGTTCAACAACTCATGCCGACCAGCAGGGTTTTGGAAGGGTTCTGTGCCCAATGCCGGCATCTTCTTGGCCATTGGCCTGAGCTATCCACCGACTTCTGGACTCCAGCCCTTGGTAGATCTTGCCGTACCGTCGAAATTGAAGCAGCTACTAGATCCGGATGTCGATTCTGCTCTTTCCTTTTTGCAAGGCTTTTGCGGTTTAGTTTGCTTGACACTTTTCGTAAGATCGAAAACCGACTAAACTTCCTAAACAGCGGGCAGACAGCTTCTTTGATGATAGCGCGTACTTATCCAGATAACAATACGCTATGGTTAAATCTACCAGGGAGGATGAATGACAGATGCGACTTTTATATTCCCCAATATTTGTCTATCGAGTCATGGGCCTTGTCCCCGACCGGTAAGACCTAATAATTCAAATTCCAACTCCACGGCTAATCGTTTCTAGACAACCTATGGCGGAAATCGTTGGAACAATTCGACCTGATTAGAGCATGGATAGATAAATGCTGCACGTCCCATAGAGGCTGTCACAGTGCCGAAAATGTGCTACCGACGAGACTCATATACATCGGCAACGGCACACTCAAGTTGATTCTAACAGCTACTCTAACAAGCCCGCTTAAATACGCCACTTTGAGTTATGCTTGGGGTCGCAAGCCATTCACAATGCTTACCACGGAGACATTGGAGCAATTCCAAACCGGGATTTCTCTCGACGATCTCCCCAAGACTATGAGAGATGCTATCTTCATCGCAGGAAAGCTAGACATACAGTACTTGTGGATTGACGCGCTCTGTATCATCCAGAATCAAGAGAACAAGAGCGACTGGCTAAAGGAGTCGTGTCGCATGGGGTCTGTTTATGGAGGCTCCTACGTGAACATTGCAGCTTCATCTGCCAGGGGCGTTGATGTGGGATGTTTCACAAAGCAAAAGTACTGGTCTGGCGGATTCTGTGCGCGGACCACAGCTGCTGAATACTCCATGGTCCGAGGCTTCTGCGCTTGGGAGCTTTATGATGAATACACATCTTTTGAGTACCTTGCTAGCAGGGCATGGACCTTCCAGGAGAAGCTTCTATCGCCTCGAACCATCTACTTTGGCGACAAAGGATTGTTTTGGGAATGCAGGTCGAATACAATGTCGGAGTTTGTGCCAGATGGGCTCAATCAGATTTTCTCCCGCCCGTTGCTCTGTCCTCAGGGGGAAGCCTATGATTGGGACGGAATTGCCGATTATTATTCGAATACCAACTTAACTTTTGTGTCGGATCGCCTGCCTGCGCTATCCGGCGTTGCGAGACGTCAGCATGAAGTCACGAAAGACAGTTATTTGGCCGGTATGTGGAAGAATGATCTCGTTGACCAGCTCCTTTGGACGCTGTGGAGTCCCAAAAACAGAACACAACGGTTAGAATTGAGCATTCCAACTTGGTCATGGGCATCTGTCGGCAGCAGGACGACAACGTTCGCTTACATACGTGATAAGCCGACGCGATATTATGCTCATGTACTAGACGCCAAAACTCTGCACATTTCTGATCCTTTTGGGGCCGTTACTGGTGGGGAGCTCTTGATGGCATGCCCCTTTCTTGTACCTGGACGGCTTGGTCATAAAGTCCGTGATGAATCAACAAGCGACTCAAATGCGAATGTGTTCCTCAGAGCAGGCATGCGGCCCTTCCCAATCACACAAGACTGCAAAGAAAGCACCATTTCAGCCGACGATACCATTTTCATGCTCCCGATTGTCGACGATTCATATCCAAATTCCCAGGGTAGCAGCGAAACCACCCCGGCCAACGAAGATGAGAGAGAGTCGTTTAGTATTACCGGAATCGTTATTCGACGCTGCGGCAACGATAGGGGTCGCTTCCATCGTATAGGACATTTCAGCTTCGATTTTTATTCCCCTCCATACAGTTACGATCCAGAACCTGGCCGTTATCACGAGTTTATGCGAATCCTAAACGAAGTGGGGGCGTCGACAGGGGAAACAGAGTGTATGGAGGTTTTGTCGGATCCTCCGATACCAGAAGCACGATATGTCATCATGTTAAAGTGAAGTGACATGAAATTTCGCTGGAGGGCGAGTTCCATGGATGCGACCCGTTCGGAAGAGGACGGACCGATTATCACGTGACTCTGGCGTCCAGTACAGCACGGACATGGAATGAACTTTTGGCGGCACATCCGTCGATTCCTATTTTCCTACCCTCTCTCCCATAGCCAGTAATCAGTAATCCGCAGTTGACCAACTCTCGGTCACCAAGAGATGTCATCGCGAAATCCTACTACGTACTGGTCATGATATGTTACTCATCGTTGACTCGCCCCGAAACAGTTTCGATTGGTGGCTTGCAGCAGCACCTTTTCAGAATAGATACATCCTTCGACAGAATGCACCTTGGCAAAGATATATATCCCACAGTAGAGGTATTTTTCGACAAACGTCAATCCCCCCGAGCATATCCCAGCAACGCTATCCAGCAGCTTATTAAGCCCTTTTCATGGTAAGCTATGTGAGACCCTTGATGGATGCATATGCACAAGCCTTGGCGCATCCCCTTCCGTGATGAGCCTGCAAGGCGACATATTATTCACTTTTCGGAGTTGAACATATCGATTCGCTGCTACGACTTCGATAGCAGGGTCCTTTAACAGCATGACTTTGAAAGTGAAAGAGCTGGACTGCTCTTTTGGGACCTGGAGAATTGCCACAACTCAGCAAGCCAAGCACATGTATTCGTGCAGGGTTCCAATCTCGGAGTGCCAAGCGAAACCGGAGTGCGGTATGAAACTCCGTCATCTTATTTTCCTAACCGCGACTTGAAATCCTACCAGCTCTGATAGACCTCTTTTCTCAAGCACCAAGCACATGGCTTCGGCTTGACCACCGGCCGCTGTCGATCAGATTCCAGTTCAATGCGCAGCCAACATCTAAACAATGCTTCGTGCGGCACCGAGTCGAATGAGATGGCGCTTTTCAGTTTGCACCAATCCCTGTCGCCCTCGATCCAAACCAGACTTCGTAGTAGGTTCGCCATCTATCCCGCAAGAACTTCATACGCGCAAACAAAATGAAGACGTATCAATAGAGGGGATGGATGTAGTCAGCCTTGGTCGGAGATTTAGGTGCCCCCCGGAATCTGGAGAAGGTTGCTCGATAAGCCTACACCAAATGTCAAGCCCTAACCATGTTCATCTCACTCGAGGCTGGGCAGCCATCCCGTGTCAACTTCAGATGACAAGGGGGTATTCGGTGCAACCCTTGCTACATGCACGTAGATCCAGAACACTTCCGGGACCCCCTCACTCGATTCTGGCCGGCGAGGCACACATCAACCTCGCATGTTGAACCTCTTCTTGAGCGGTCGGCGCAGGAGATGTCAGGCTCATCAGCCTCCTTACCCAGGGCTTGTTACCCATGTGTTACGTCCCCTGCTAGGGGCGATGATGAGTAGGGTATAAGTCTTGAAGACATATTCTGTTCTCTCGCCGGAAGATCAGGGACAATGCTCTGCTGTCCTTCCTCACTTTGACCTAGACCATTCTCTTGTTCGTGCGTTTGCTTCTCTTCACGGTCGATCCGTTCATTCTTTTTACTTTACCAACTTTCAAGCATTCGTTCGGTTTTTCCTTTTTTTCATTTCAGTGGCTGAGCCAGCTAATTCTTTTTTTTTATTTTTATCTATCACTCCGGTAGTTCATCTTCTTCTCACTGGTGGTCAACCCAACTGGTGTTGGGCATCCTATGTTCTGTCATTCCCTCCTCTACCGCGGAACCATGCATTCCCCAAATGGTTATGCTCTGGCACTGGCACTAGCTCTGGTCCCAGCAGCTCTCGCTACGGAGTACATTCCACCGGCCATGACCGAAACGGTCACGGAGCATGTTGTAAGTTTAGTTTTTTGATGAATTTGACATCGTATTTGAAGGAGTCACAACCACTTGCTATACCAATAATCGACTAACTCTGAGCCTCGTAGACTTTACCACCCGTCACAGTTTATGAGACTACCACCATCCATATGCCAGTTACGGAAACCGAAACTCAATTGGTTCACGTTACCATGATAGAGACACACACGCTCCCTCCGGAGACAATACACGTCACCGTTACAGAGGTTTCACACGTTGCAGTCACAGAGACATCACTCGTCGAGAAGCTTCTCACAGCAACGCTGACGCAACACGAGATCAAGACTGAGGTTCAGACGGCCACTTACACACAGACGATGCTTGAGACAGTCAAAGAGAGCATCACTATCGCAGCTCCAACCACCTTAACGGAGGTTGAGACTGTCAAGGAGACCATCGCCGTCACGAAGACGGAGGTTCAAACGGCCATTTACACACAGACGAAGCTAGAGACAATCAAGGAAAGCATTACTATTACAGTCCCTACCACCTTTACCAAGCTTGAGACCGTTAAAGAGAGCATTGCTGTTCCACTCCCTACTACTTTGACGGCGCTGGAAACTATAAAGGAAATCATTTCTATCACAGTCCCTACCACCTTGACGAAGCTTGAGACGAATCTCGAGACGATTACGGAACACATTGCTGTTACGCTTCCTACCACCTTCACTGAGCTCGAGATAATTCAAGAGAGTATTGCTGTTGCTGTTCCTACTACCCTAACGAAACTGGAGACCTTGAAGGAGACCATTGCTATCACTGTTCCTACCACCTTAACGAAAGTCGATATTATTCAAGAAAGCATTGTCGTTCCGCTTCCTACTACCTTGACAAAGCTCGAAACGATCAAGGAGAGCATCGCCGTCGCAGTTCCCACCACCCTGACGGAACTCGAGACAATTGAGGAGAGCATTGCTGTTTCGCTTCCCACTACCTTGACCAAGCTCGAAACGGTAAAGGAAAGCATTGCTATTACAATCCCTACCACCTTAACGAAGCTCGAGACCTCGACAGTCGAAGAGAGCGTTGCCGTCACCATCCCGATTATCGTTGAAGAAAGTTTCATCGTCACCAAGACGGAAGCCTTGAGTATCCCGGTCACCGTGAAAGAATCAGTGGCCGTCAGCGTCCCGGTTACCGTCGTTTCTCATCAAATTGCCACTATTACCGAGTTTGTACATCTACCGCCGCAGATATCGACTGTTCATATAGTCGAAACAGTCCATGTAATCACCACGATTTCCGAGGTTGTTGAAATTTGCCACGAAACCGAAATAATCATACCAATTATTTACGACACAACTCCGCCAGACACAACTACCACCGTTTTGGTTCCTCTCATGACTCACGAGACTTTACCGTTGTTTCTTAACAGTACCACCCCCGCTGCGCCGTATGTGACCTCGGTGGCCTCACAGCTGAACTACACTTTGGCGGCGAATACATCCAATATCACGACTGCGGGTACGGCGGCAAGTGCCCCGTCACCTGCGTCCTCTATAGCACTGGGTTACATGTACCCCTCTTATGCTCGGCGCTGGAGGGCGTGAGCTCCCGGACTATGGTCGTGTTACGTTCTGCAAAAGAGAGCGAAGACTGATGAAGGGCTTTGGGGTTTACTATTGGCATGGCAAGGCATGGCGTCGTTTGTTGAACATATGCAGGATTTCCTAATGCTTATCACTTGGCCTACTTCTCTGCAGCGTTTTCTCCTCCTCGTGCCTTCGGGCTTCGCCCACCATCGAGAGATCTAGAAAAGTATTACTAGTATTTGTTTTTGAAGCTACAACCAGCCCCATATCGTAATACCTCTGATTAAGGCGGTCAAGTATGTTGATAGATAACCATGTATAGTCCATCGAGCATCTCCCTCTTTTAATCAAATACTGTAATTCTCAAGTTTACGTCCATTGTGTTGGATCTTGGAGACGAGGTGCCTGTCCTTGCTGTCATGAGGTCATCAACAAATGATAGGGCAACGCGACAACTATAATTAGCCTGTCCATAGAGAGATATAAAAATCTACGTTTCAGTAGGATCCTCTCGACTGCATATGTTGCTGAATGAAATAACGCATACCATGCAATCGTCGACGCTCCTAAGGGAATCGGATAATTTGAAATGCTGGCCGCTCCACGTGGCTGCGTAGTAATACAGTCTGGGGGTTGTCAGTTCAGGAGGTGACTCGCGATGGCTGTAACTCTTTTGTGCAACAGAAGGAATGGTAGTCCTAAAGTTGCAATCCTACTGTGGGCGTCAGCTGTACATATCGATTGGAAGCATGTGACGAGCTGAGAAGACGAGAAACGCTATGAAGCACAAGAAGCTGAACAAATATATTTGAAGACGGATGGGGCATCTGAATATTGAACGATATCACAAAAGTAAGGGGTAAGCGAGAAACACTCAGAAGTCCATCGTGATTACTGCCAATTTATTAAAGCCGCAGGAGTGTGTCTTGTCTGTAGTAACTACATGACAAGCTCGAGCAACAAGGTTGCAACTCTCCAAAGTCTGCCGGCATTTCAAGCAATGAAGCAACAAATTACGTCCGCAGCCCAACCAACCTCATCAGGAACCCGGCTCAGAGGGCTAACAAAAAGCTTTCAAGGTCTCTGCGGCAGCAACCTACACCTATCTCCACTGAAGCCCTCCAACTTCAAACACGTCATCGCGACTCCAGGTTGACCCTTGGTTATCCACTTGGTTATCCATGTTCTGCTCGCGCAACTTGTCATGCTCGCTCTGCATCCACTGGAACTCGACCTGCAAGTCGCGCTTGTCGGTGCATCTGCCCAGGAACAAACACTCGTCGCTGATCAACACGTCCTTCTTCAAGCTGATCTCGCCACAGTAGACGCAGAACCTAGCGAGCTTGGGCTTGGCGGGCGCGGGTGGCGGCTGGGCGCGGGCCTCCTCGCGGGCGGCCTTGACGCTGCGCAGACGCAGACGCTCCATCTGGTTCGTGCTGGCATCTTTGTTCTCAGGATGCTCGCACTCGATGTGCGGCAGTTGGAATCGGAGGTTGTTGGCGAGGTCGTGGTGTGTCTTGGTGTGGGTCGCTTCTTCGATCCTCTGCAGCTTGATCTCGTTGACCTTGCTCTTGAGCTGGCGGAGGAGCTTCTTGTCTGCCTCCAGCTGCTGCTTGGATACGCGCTTCTTGGTTGTGACCTCGGACATCTTGTTGGCTGCCGGGTTGGATGGGATTGGGTGTAGGGTTGAGGGTTAATGATGGTACGGGATCCTGGTGGTAGAGAAGGATTAGAAATGTGGTTTTTCAACTTGAGGTGATGGACTTACTTGATGACGATATCGTGGTATCTTTTGGAAAACACTGAGAGGTTGCTGATGATGGGTTTTTTATGAAGCGTGATGCCAGGTGATTCTTGTCGTGGAGTCTGCTGTTCTGGGAAGACAGTTTGGAACACCTCCAAAGCTGATAATATTTTTCCTCTAAGCTTTATCAGCTTCTATGTATTGCCCTTTCTTAAAGAAACCTGATGGTTGTTGAAGCTTTCAAGGAGTCAAGGTTGATGACAGAATGTTGATATCCAGCACGCGGCCTGAACTAGACAGCTTGCCACAGACCACACTTTTCGTTATGCTGTGTGATTCTTCGGATTTCGACAAAGACCCCAAAATACTTTCAGTTTTTTTCTGTATGGTAATATTGTGGTTGATGAAAAGTAGTGAAACCTAGATCAAGCTTGAGACCACGATACTTATTGGAGGTTAGGTCTCTCGATCCGGATCGTAATCATCAAGAACAAAAGCTCGCCCAAGATGTTTTACGTGATGAGTTGTTGCAAATGTAGAAAACAATGAGACGTTTACTTTCCATCACGTCGTTGAGCCTTTGTAGGCGGTCCATGCTCTGGTAGTCGACGATTTCGAGGCCCTCCAACCACTCGGAGCCGGCTATGAAATATCCATGAAGAGCCGATCTGACCCAAACCAGGTACCTAACCTCCTGCCGGTTTACCACGAGAAATAATTACAAAGCAGATCTATTCTAATTTCCAATTCCAATCTCTTCTTCTTTTCAAAACAACACGTCTCATCATTCGTTGTGGCATCCTTCTACTCTGTGTTGAAGGAATCCGCAACAACACACCACACTCGTTTCGTAGTCTATCAACTGCCTCTATCAATTACTATCAACCATAAGGTTAGCCCCAGATAACTACATCCAATCTCATCCAGGTACGTCTAGAGGAAGCGGATCAGATCCAAGCTTCCTACCCATACTCACCTGCGCGTACACACTCGAGCCAAAACCTGGAAGAAAGACGCTAACCTCACAACTTCAGTCTCCCAGAATCGCCAACATGGATACCTTCGACTCCATCCCGGCAGTTCTCCAGGCAGCCGCGCTCCTCAGCATGCAGGAGCCTCATATGCGATATCTCCTGGACGAGGCGACTGATAACCCGACTCTGGTTGATCCGAACCGTATGGAGGGAATCATTGCAACGTCGACCGCCCCAACCTACGAGCGTGAGGAGAATCTGTTCATGGAGATCCTGACCTATAACATCGCGGAGAACAACGTCAAGATCCCTCAGCATGAGCGAGTCTACGATCGACCTGCCTGGTCGTGGGAGGGCGTCCTGGCCTGCCTGCACCCCCCGCACCCGACGACCTCGGCATCGACCAACGTCACCTTCTACGACGAATTCCCTGACTTCGGATTCGACCACGACAAGTACGTCGCCAAGCTGCACAACTGCTTCTACCGCGACAAGGAGTGGTTCCGCTGTGTCGTCGCCTCGTTCTGGGGAACGAACATCTCCGTCTTTCTCATCATGGTGAAGAACCGCGCCTTCATCCAGATCGCGTCCGAGGACGACTTCAACTTCGACGCCCAGCCCGACGAGTTCTACAAGAACGTCGCCATGTTCGCCTACATCATGGGCCGCACGCGTCTCGGCGACGGACCGAATACGCTGACCGACGTCTTCGGATTCTACTTCGCCATCACCGAGACGATCACCCTGTGCGAGTTCGAGAACCTCGACCGACTCGAGGGAGTCATGCTCACCGGACTCCTGAAGAGTCGCGTCACGAAGCTGAACAAGAAGCTCGCCATCAGTCACCACATGCCTCCTTTCCACAGAGAGGTTGTCGACATCGGCGACACCGACGACACCGACGACTAGGGAACTTCAAGGATCTGCGGTAGTTGTTAGGGCCTGGGAAGATTGTGTTCCAAGGATAACAGGGAGAAGGGATAACCCCTGTAGGAGGAAAAATGATGGCGTGCGTTTGAATGGCTCTATCCTCCACGTATCGTTTCTATTTACCTAAGCCCTAATACACGTACACTTGACTATAAGATATCCCCATGAACGCCAGTAGACTGTGCATGCTAAATAACTGTTGCTTTCGCCCATCCCGTCGCCCTTACGACGTTGGCTATTGTAAATCATCAAGTCACCGTAGTAGCCGTAGCCAACTCCCAACTCAGACTGCAAGTAACATCAAGGTTGAATACTCTAGAGAGTGTTAAGAACCTCGACGAGTTGCTATTTCCAGACCAAATAGTCCTAAATCGGTCTCCATGACGTCGATAGCTGCCAAAGTATCAAGATGATACCTCTGGAAAGTTAGGCACCTACCCAAGTACCTGGTCATACTTACCTCCCATTCACGATCAGCAAAGGAGACAAAAATGTGATCTCACCCAGGTTCGAACTGGGGACCTTCTGTGTGTTAGACAGACGCCATAACCAACTAGACCATGAGACCCATATGAACAAGTCTCTTGCGATTCCGAATTATCTACCTATCTCGTATCGATAGCAGTTTCATGTTCCTGTAGCAAATGACGAAACCAGCAAACAGGTTCCTAACCTTATGAATACCTAGGGAAGCTTCACTTCATCGCTACCACTATCCGAAGACATCGAAGGAAGGTAGGCAGGCAGGCAGGTAGGTAGCTATCGCACCGTTCGCACAATCCTCCCAACCTCTCCTCTCTCCACCGCTTGCAACCTCGGCAGCACCACCTCCCAGACCTTCTCGGACAGCTCCTCCACCCCCAGGTCTGCATCCACGATCTGGATATCCTCCTCCTCCTGCCTGAACTCGCCATCCTCGCCGCCGGTATCCCCCCTACCCGCGCCGTTCCTCTCCACGTCCTTCCTCGGCGCCTTGCTGCTGCCGTTATTATTGTTGTTGCTGCTGTTACTGTTGCTGCCCACGGCGCTGCCAAGGTCTCCCATACTAAGGCCCCAAAACAGATCCCTGACGCGCCGCTGCATCTCGCCCTTCTCGTACACCTCGCCGCCCCAGCCGCCGCGCTCGCGCGCCACCTGCTCCTCCAGGTCTAGGAACAGCACCATGTCCGGCCTGGGCAGCCCGACCTCGGGCGCCTTGGCCCAGGACAGAGACAGGCTCTTGATGTTCTTGGCGGCGCTGTACACGATGCCGCTGTGGTAGAAGCGGTCGCATATGATGGTATGCCCGGCTTCGAGCTCCGCCTGGATTTTCTTGCTGCGAAAGAGGTCAGTAAGTAAGAGATACCCGGTTTGCTCCCACAAGTACTGGATACGTATAACGAAAGATGAGAAAAAGAGATCACCTACACAGCCTCCCACCGGTTAGCGCTAAACAGCAGATGAATAACGTGGTCCTCGATCTCCGCCTCCCCCTTCAGATACGAGTCGATCATCTTGCCTATGGGCGTGGTCCGATCTAGATTACACCAATACAATCAGCAAAACCCCCCCAAAAGAGGATTGCACCATGCATTAAATATAATGCCATGTCGTATCAAGTCAGTTGGCGAGTAACGCACCAGGAAACCGCAAAAACTGCACATCGCGCCCACTCTCAATGCACCGCTGCTGCAAGAGCTTGGCCTGCGTCGTCTTGCCCGCGCGATCCATGCCCTCGAACACGATGAAAGCGCCGCGCACCGGCTCCGCCGTAGCCGTAGCCGCCGTCATCTCGACGCCGTCCATGGCGTCGTCGTCGTCCACCTTCCCGTTCGCGACCCCCGCGTCTACCGCTGTCGCGGGGCCCGTCGCGGCGGCTGGAGGGGGAGGGACGGGGATCTGCGCCTGCGACGGATTCTGCGGCGAGATGCGGGGCGCGGCTAGTACCGGCGCGCCTGTCGCTACCGTGATCGAGTCTCCGTCTTCCGTCTCGCGCTCGTCTGTGGCCTTTTCTGGCCCCGACGAGGTCGGCCGGGGCCCTGTGCCTGTTGTTGCTGCTGCTGCTGTTGCTGTTGCGGGGCCCGCGGTTGGTGGTGGTGGTGAGCGCGGGGGGGTTGAGTGGGCTGGGGCTGGGGCGGGGGCGGGGCGCGCCGCGTCCTGTGTAGGCGAGGTTTGCAGCGCAACCGCGGACGAAGCGATCGTCGCGGCGGTCGCGAGGTCGTTTATCGAGGCCATTATTGCCGCTGCCGTGGATTGGTTGGTTGCGAACTCAATTAGTACTTTACGAAGTGTCAAAGTACTAGGATCAGGATCAAGATAGCTGAAAATTGACACCGTAAGTCTCTAGGTAGTAGTAACGCGAGATGGCTGAAGAACCAATTACTTGGGAGTTTGAGTTTGGGTAAGCTGTGATAATCATGCAGGTGTCAATTGGATATGGCAGAGAATTACGACTACGAAAGATTGGCTGCCGACTCGGTCTTCTTAAAGGCCTTCAGACATGATATGATGTCGAATGATGGGCAGAGGGTGTGGCCGCATGTATCGCGACTTCTCTCCTAGTGTTCTTAGTGTGAGCGCGTATAAGTGGAGCCACATTGTGTTACGTAATTGTTGAATCATTCGTTGATGTTCTGGCTCTAGCCTTTGAGGCCCCCCATGGCACTGCACAACCTGTATTTGCTACTTCCAAGCGCCTCTCTTATGCATGATGGCTATTGTTAGAACCTCTGGCGTTTAGTTGAAGATGTGAGAGACGTCAAAACCTGGCGGGTGTAGGCGTAGATGAACAGACATTGGAGCTATGTTGACTCTCCAGTCAGCCATCCTGTTGAACTTTGGCCTACCTAAGGTGCCTAGGTATCCAGGCGATCTTAGACATTTTTTCGTGGTCATCGGTACTAGATAGGCACAGGGAAAGGTAGTAATTCAGAGCGTGTATTGGGGTGTGCTCAACGCGGCGATATACTCAAAACAGGAGTATGTACAAAGTCCATAGTAGCAAGCCAAAGCAACGTGAAGCAATACGAGGAACAACCTGTTCCTGCCCAAACGCGATCCATACTCCGGCAAACACCAGCCGACAACGCCTCTCGCCAGATATAGCATCCAGGTATTACCAGACTGAGAGAAATCCGTCATTCAGTAAGTCAGTCAATTCAGTACCACGTCCTGGACACCCGTCCGCCCTGCTCAACACTCCGCCGTCGTCCCCGTTACCGTCGTCTCTGCCTCATCCTTAGCACTTCCGCTCTCCCAGACCTCGAAGTTCTCGCCCGTGCCCTCCATCGGCTCGAGGACAGCAGCGCCAGGGGCCGGCTCGTCCGTCTTCTGCATCAGCTCGTCGACGGATTGTACGCTGGTAGGCTGGCTAGGAGGGTCACTCTCGACGGCTCGCAGCTGCGGAGTGGGCTGGAAGACATTATCGCTCAGCTGGGGTTGCAGCTGCGGCTGCTGGTCATCATCCTCGTCATCACCAGGGATAATAATGACAGAGTTCTCGTCTACTCCTTCCGAGTAGTACTCGCGGACGTCCATCTCGCCGAGCGGGTTGCGCTCCTTTTCAAACACCATGAGGTCGTCTGACAGGGCGGCAGCTCGCGCAGCTCGCGGTCGCGAGGTCTGAGAAACGTCGTCCATGGGCGGGACGTTCTCCTTGCCTTCAGCTCGCTCTCGCTGTCGTCGACTCTCGCTCTCCTCGTCCGAGCTGATATCCAGGACGCGAGTGCTGTGCTGAAGCAGGTTGGTCATCTCCTGATCCGGCGTGTCCTCGTGGATGTCGAAGAACCACGACGACTTCATGTCGCCGTCGAGCAGGCTGTCAGAGGGCTTGGCCACGATCAAGGCGGTATCTCGATCTGAGTAGCTCGGAATGGTCCCCTTAAGAGCGGCATCGAGTGAGAATGGAGTCGAAGATGTAGTGCTTAGACCAAAGACTGGCGGCGGGTCGACGCGGCTGAATCCTGCTCCCGTGCGACGGCGGGATAGGATACCGGCCCTCTTACCGCGGGTTGGAGATCGGCCAGCGGGAGCCGAGAGAGGAGTTGACTTGGCGATGCCGGCGTTGAGCTTAGCAACAGGCGACTTCGGGTTGAGTAGAGCTCGCGCGCGGGGAGAGGCGTGCTTAGGTGTGCTAGCCAGAGAGAGATTGTTGGTGCTGGCCGACTTGGTGAGGATGAACGAACAGCCCGGCTTGACGAATGAGTCCTTGGAGAAGAGGTTGTCCGAGCCCTTCGATCTCTTGGAGAACTGCAGTGGGTCAACATTCTCGAAATCGTCAGTGTCCAGGCTGTCGGCGGCCTTTCGCTTCACGGGTGAGGTGACGGAAAGAGCTGTAGATTGTTTAGCAGGAGGTTCAGAATACGGATAGGTTGCGGGTGCTCTAAATTAGGATTCTAATTGATTGTGCACTGAATTGTGTTTACTGGAATTGAACGGGATGGTGACAAAACCCTGCGCGATTGACATTGATGCTTGACAAGACACTCTGAATCTCCCCGCAACTTACCATTCTGCCTATTCTTCAGACTCGTCAGAGTCTGTAGGCGGGTGCCATCGAGAGGTGCGAAGGGTTGGCGGGTAACGGTAGCCATTGCTGTAGGGTTCGACGTGGACTTCAGAGTGAGGGGATCCAAATCCGCAATTGAACCGGTTCCAATTTGATTCGATCTGGGGCAACCAAGATCGATTGACTGGACACTGATTAAAGTCGCTGATGAGCGACGACAGCGACTAGCGCAAGCTTCAATAAGAATAGTCGACAACCTTGATGCAAGATGTTGTTTCTTGCGATTGTTTATTTATTTTTCTTAAACAATTGTATCGTCGAATTCGGAACAGGAGCAAGCCAGTCTTCGTCCGCCAGCGTAAGAGGGGAATAAGAGAAAAGTGGGCGAAAGGATGTGTTGGTGGGAATCGACAGGTCTTATTGCATCTCAGTTGTCGTCCTAAGGCAGGGTGGTCGCGCCAATGGAGGCCAGAGATGGAGAAGGATTGGCGCGAAGGTCGATGTCTTGGATGCACGTCGAGATTATTAAACCTAGATGGGAATCAGGAAGCGCCGCCACTAGGTACCTAGAGACAACTAATAAGAAGGAGGAACAAGAATAATGGGACTAAAGAGCATTGAGTGGAGGGATGGCTGCAGGAGTATGTAGGAAAGATATGCGAGGAAATGAGAGAATGGGACACGGGAAAAGAATTGATTGCCACTCGGTGCTTGGGTTTCAAACAGGCTTGTTGCTTCTTCGTGGGTGACGGTGCCCAGTGCAATGGACTACAGGTTGTGGGGGATGGGGGGATGTGGGATGTACCTATGCACTGTACCTCAGTGCGATGAACAAGTTGATTTGTCCTCCCTTCGTGTTGTGGACGCGTGGTGTTGGTGTAAAGGGGATCAATCTCCAATCAGAGAATAGGGGGAGCTCTACTTACAGATTACCTGCAGGTTTTGAGGTGGGCCGGTGCAAGGGCTGAGGCGATTCTGACTGGATCGGGGCCAGATGCTGCAGGGAATTCTGGGAAATGTCTGAAATGCCTTTCATGCGAATGTCCAGTTCAGATCTCTGATTTGTTAGATTGATGATTCAGTTGTCGAGACGGTCTCACCAAGTACTGCCGGAAGAAGTCGATTAAGCCTGCTAGCATGCACCTAGAAAAACCAATCGTCGCGTCTGAATTCCAGCCAAGGCCTACTCTAAAGGGGGGGTCGATCCAACGGGCCTCAATTCACGCCTCGTTTGTGGGACTTGAAGTGTTTCCACGCGTGAATTGATGCAGGGGTCCGCGCTTTTCGCGTCCATAAAGAACTGGCCTCCCCCTCCGCTCCATCTCTCGATCCATTACTGTGTGGAATAGGGAATGCCGCAAACCATTTGATGAGAACTATCAGATTCCAAGACACTGCTTTCTGGTTTCCAAGTACGTCCTCGAAGATCCGCAGATAGGAGCATTCATCGACGCTCATGGCGAGCTTCAAACCCTCTGCATGGATTATGCTGGTCACCTACCAAACGTCTAGCGGACGGGTGCACAAGCGTCATCTAGTCCATTCGCTCATCACGAATAACGGTCTACCTTTAGGTTTGATATTACGTCCAAAGACCAACACTATTAAACCTTAGGAGGATCGCAATGGTTCACTGGAGGTAACCTTGGATAGAGGAGACCTCATGGTCTGACGTGCTTATCAATCTCGTCACGGTCTCGATGACCGAGGGCTGATAGCCAATGAGGTATATACGCATGGCAATCGATGCGGTGCATTGAGAACCAAAGGCAGCTTGGCCGCATATAACGCGACCACCCCTCGGCCTATTGGAAGATATGGCACCTCAGCCGACGCTGCTCAGCCCAGGAGGATGCCTCGTTGGCTGAGGCCGAAGCCTTCAATCTCTTTCGGCCAATATGATCGGGCAAACACACCGAACTTGGTCGTCGTTCAGGCCCAGAGAGGGTACCCAAGAGCTCGCCATGACGCGTTTTGGGAGTGTCGGGGGTGGCAATGATACCCTGGGGATCAGTCTAGAACTCGGCGAATCCCCCGTGGCTCTTCATACGCCAGAAGTCAATAAGTAAAGAACTTTCTCTCTACCCAGGCAGAGAGACCAAGATCGAGTGGCCATCGCGTGGATCAGAGGCTGTGATGACGATAAATGGGTAATTATCAGCCCATAGTAAATCCACATCTTGTCTTGCCAACTTTGGCCAGGCTTATCCAGGATACCAACCCCTGGCCACCTCACAATCTAGCGACGGCCGGCCGTTCTAAGGGTCTTGTACGTACGCGATGCTAACATTGTAGCTCATCCAAGACGACTGACGCAGTATTGTTCCACATCAGACCCTGCGGCCTGGAGCTTCGCCTAGAGTGGCTCACTCAGAACCCCAATGGAGGCTTGGAGAAGTTTCGTCTACCGCCGATAGGGGAATGATGTCCAAGAAGTGTTTATGTGCGGTAGTCTGAGCAATCAGGATCTAGAAATTAAGAGACAGCTCTGTAGGCAGTTGTGGCCTCCTAGCATTGGGTAAATTCTGTAACTGACGACCATTAGTGAAGGACCTGACATACGATGTACCTATGACTCGAGCCCCCAATGGGAGACGAAGACGCAGATAGTCTCTCATAGCGTTGGCCTTGGGGCACGAGTGATGGTGTTCTCTCTTAACTCAGCCTGCCTCCAGGTTCCCAGTGTCATCCCTTCGACCGTGTCCGTTTTGCAAGCGTTACTCTGATGTGGCAGTACCCATACTTGGGTGGTTGAAAAATAGAACAGCGCCACAGAACGATAAAGACCATCCATGTGCGCTGCTTCGATCACTGTCGCCATTGTCCTCGTCCGCGGAAGTGCACAAATCTCGTCACCGCCAACCAAGGCCTTTAAAGCTCCAGGGTCCCCGTCGCGTCTTATATTCGAGTCCGTCCGTTTCTCCATGAAGCCGAGTAATAAAGTAGAGGGACTCCGACTTTGTACCGTGGTCATGGATAGAGCTTGATCGGGCACCGTACGTTGTTCCTATTCCGTACCTACAACCCTACGTAAATAAACCCACAATGACCCCTCTCTGCCCCGTGAACGATAGATGATGCTACGGTACGTTGTCATCTTATAATTATATTCGCTGGCTGAATCTTTTTACCCCCCTGCCTTCCCTAAGAGCTTAGGTCCCAATTCAAAATGAACGGCTAGAATCCCCAAAGTAGATTGCCCGCATTCTCCTTCGAGATGAACTATGTCGGCCACTTAAAGGAGTCCATAGACACGAGGGGATGTCCCAGCTCGAGCGCCCGGAAGCAGTCTCCGCTCAGAACATACGACGTCTGCAGTTCCTTAATCGCAGTCCCGTACTCGCAGCCAAGGTCCTTCTATGCCAAACACTATTGCTTCGGCAACCCCTATGCCTTGTTGTTGGACGAGTCGTGGTCCTGGAACCATTGCAACAACCACTTCAGCTCGTCGAAATCAGGGAACTCCCTGAGGCTCTTAATCTTCCCCTCCTCATTTACCTCGAAGGACATCATGATGTGGTTGGTGTAGACCAGGTCCAGGGGCCCGGCGCCCTGCGCCTTGACCTCCGCGATGGCCTTGTTCGACTCCCCCACGATGTTGACGATGTCCAGGGAGTACTTCTCGAAGCGGCTCAGAACCCTTGGCATCATCGGCAATCTGTTTGCGGGCTTGCTATCACCCGCGTGCGGATTCCGGCTCGGGTTGCCGTTGACCCACCAGATGGCGTCGTCGGAGAAGTAAGTCGGCAGCTGATCGAAGTCGCGCCGGCTGATAGAGTTGATGAAGGACGTTGCGACCGACTTTGCAGACATCTCAGATACCTTTACTTCGAATGGTCGACTATGGCTCAGGTGTTTAGTTCGTCCGATTCCTCGATTCAATATGCGTCTCCGGTCTAGAGGCTATTATGGAAGGCGAGAGAGAGAGAGCAATGGGCCGATGCTATTGGCTTGATGGAAATATGAGTGGTGAGCAGTTCACTGTATCACATCTTGGTGACGGATTACTGTTGGATATTTATAGACAGACATATGTAGCCCCAGTAACGATTCTGAGGTGATACTATGTACCCTCCAGCAGATGGATGTCCGAAGACGTGCGAGAGACATGCAAGCGACATGCCTAGAAGAAGCTAGTTGGCCCTATGGCCGAACGATGCCACCTCACCGTCCTAGTGTATGTATTTACGCTGTGCCGCCTATTTAGGTATCTTCCAGGCGGTCGGATTCTTCGGGGACGGCCAAGCGTTCGAAACTAGCTGCCCATCGCAGATAACCAAAAGAACGGTGTAACATCAGGTCTTATAATGCTCAGTGTTGTCTGATGACGACAACAATAGTTGTACCGGATCAATGGGTGCAGCTGATCGGGTGTGCTGTCAGGCTGTGTAACCCAATCATTGATGCAGTACCTAATCGACGGTCAATGGGTCTTACCCATTCACCACCAAAAATAGCCCAAAAAAGGTCATACATGCATCTCTGAATAGCCTCAAACGTTACCATGCTCTCTTCAACAGTGAAAATACTCTGATTGATCATCAAGAATCAAGTTGGCGATGCGAATTAGGCAGATCGACGAACTATCCGCTTGTGCCAGATCCATTCAAATACTTGACTTGCTCTGTATGCTGATCGTGTGCCTTGTGCGACGCCGGACACGCTCGGCGTAGAAAGCAATGGCCCGCACCACAAACCCCAGGTTCTTCCGTTCTTCGTTTACAGATAAGGAAATTTCTTCTCCGGAAAGCTCATGATAGGTCGACTATTGACAAGCCATTGTGTCAGACCGGGAGCAAGGTCCCGAACTACTCGATAGCTTCATAGACAAAAGGGCACTGCTTGATGGAAATCAGGGTGGACGATGCTGAATCCTCGTTTGCGCGGAGTCCGTTCAGCAATTGTAATTTGTAATAGTTGGCGGGTTCTTCTCGATCACGATTCGCATAAGCTACAATGGAGCTGAAAAAGCAAAGGCCAATGAATGAGTGGACCGGACCTCCAACAGAACTACAGCACTCCATCCTCGTGTCATCAATCGCAATTTCGATGCCATTCTATGTGCCGCATAGCCATATCCTCGCTCCCTAAAAGATGAAAAATTTGATGATTACCATCACCGAACCGGCAGAATTCTGTACCCCTTTCCCGGCCTTTTTGGTTGGAAAAATCATCGTCGTGTGCGTTGCGCTTCGATGAGCGGTCTTCCGATGTTTCGTTCAAACGAATGGATAATATGATTGATCCGAGTGCAGAATGACGGAATTGACCAACTTAGCTCGAGGCACTTGCTCATTTGGACTCACTGTCGCAATCATCTATCGATAGAAGCATGTTGACTGAATGGCAAACCAAGTGCTCTTTGAGCCTCGCTGAACATTGTCGTGGTGCTTACCGTCTAGTCTCAATTGGTCTAGCGAAGAATCCTGATCGTGGTGGACTGTGAATGAATAACGACGTGCAGCCTGCAGGGCACCAGCTTGGGTTGTGGTGGCAATGCATTGAAGGCGATCCAATCAAGATGCGTATCGAGTTGCATACACATAGCCATGTATGCCGCCTCAAGGCAGACTAGGTAGCTAAGCTAGCTAGGTACAAGTGCCGTAGCTCAGCAGACCCTAGACTTTATCCTAAGCCTCAGACACAGGTATACCCAAGTATGGACAGGAGACGATCTAATACCTACAGCCTCGTCGGAATACCCAAGTTTTCGTGCCTCAACTGCATTTCCCACAGCGCAGCAAGATGGCCGAGGCCGCGCTAGCAGCAGTTGGAGTAACAGCGAGCGCCATTCAGCTCGGAGATGCAGCACTGCGGCTGTGCCGGAGTATATCCGATTTCATCGGTGAGCTGAAGGACGCCAAAGACGACATGCGGCACCTTCGGAGTAGTAAGAAACCGCTTTGCGTGCGCCCGCCGCCAATCACGAATGCTGTGCTAACACGATTTCGCTAGCTCTGGACGATACAAGTTCCTTGGTGAGGAACTTAGTCGCCTACATCCACGAGTTCCGAACTGGCGCGTTGGCGAGCGCGCAGTATGAGGTTCTGCCAGATGCGGTCGTGGGGGCCGTCCGGCATTTTCACGATAGCCTCGCGGTGCTCCGCGAGTGTCTGCCGCCCGACCTATCGCCGGGCTTTGCGCAGAAGTTTCGTTTCGTCTTCAACAGGAAGAAGATCCAGAACGCTACCAGGCGACTCGAGGAATGCAAGACAAGCGCTTCGCTGGCGTTGAATATCGTTGGAAGGTAGGTGCCTATGAAATAGGATTGTTTAGTGTCTTGTTCCTCTGGTATGAATAGATCACTGACTGAGGTGAGTTTTCATAGTCGAAATAACATCAGGTTGCACGATGACCTGCGCAGTCTTAAGATTGATAGCGAGGCAATGGCTGCAAGCCAGCAAACGGCCGCAAATGCCTCATGGCAGCAGGGTTCGGAACTCATAGCTGCCATCCAAGATGTTTCTCAGCAGCAGTCGGGCGTCATGCCGAAATTAGACCAGGTCGACAAACGCACTTCAGAGATAACCAGCAAGCTGCAGTCCATATATTCAATGATGGCCACCCAAGAAGCTCGCGCGGGATCGTTGCATTCGGCCAAGACTTTCACCGCCGTCGATGAAGACGCACTGGCGAAGATCGTGCGGGTTTGCGTGTCCCAGACAGTTCAGGTTGTTGCGCCTGAGATGGATAGAGAGGCCAAGAGCACAGTCGACAACCTTAGCTCTCGTGTCGCCTCCCAGGCTTATGATGAGAAGTTGTTCCAAGTCGAGGTGCTTCAAAAGCCACAAGTATCGGCACTGCCGCTGAAGCCCACCGAGACTCTGAAAGCCAATGCGACCGCTAGAGCAGCAAGTACATCGCATCTCGAGCCGTTAGCTGAAAGTCGGTATCCACCCCAGAGATCGAGTATGATTGAGCTTTTCGAAAGGATTGAATACATCCGGCTTAGATGGGTCACTATCAGAGTCTGTGTTGCTGGGCTCAGACGACGCCAGACTGATATCCATGACTCTGATTCGTACTTCTCCATCGATATCGAGGTCCTGCCGCGACGCCTCGTATCCTTTGGGCTGGCTCTGTCATACACGAGTGCCCCCGATGACGGCGGCTACTATAGCATATGTCCGCGTCTGCTGACATTCGGTATGCTTGCGGATGACGCGCCAGTTTGGGACGTTATACGTAGAGACGATGTAGACACGCTGCGACGTATGATCAGGACCCGGGAGATAAACTTGCGAGACTGTGACATGGAGGGAGACTCGCTCCTGATGGTTAGTAAAGTCCTCGAGACCTGTGAGCTATGTTAACAGATGCAGAGGGCGGTTCTGAGTCTGGCCGTGAAGTCCTGCCAATTTCTACACAACGAGTGGAACACGCTGAAAACCCGTTTCAACTTGACGATTACTTATGTCATCTTGATCTCCATCATGTCAGGCGTGTTCGCCGATACGCCGGAGATCTTGCTGGTCGATAGGCCCTCGTATCTCTATATGCCTTTGCGTCTCTCAAAGTACCTCGTGGGGCTCCAGGAATTGCGTCCTAAGGTCCGCGAGCTACATCATCTTGGATGGCAGCCAGTCTCCGAGTCGAAGGATGAGATGGTCATAGTGTCTCGCATATTCCTCAACATGTGGGAGGCACGGTTGCATAAGCGCACAGCTCATCTGCCACTCTCTGAATGCGAAACGTTGGCGATTCAGTTCTTACAGAGTATTGGGATGAAACTCAGACTCTTCTCCTGGTTCGGAGCTCGTAAAGACTACGATACGGATGCTAGGTATCATGAATTCTGCCTCGACGCCTGCTTGACGGCGGGTGCAAACCCCAGTGCTGATCTGGGATGGGATACTCAAGTAGTTCCTCTCGAACTCGCAGTATCCATTCTATCATGGATACTTGAAAGCCAGGAGAACAGACACGAAAAAGGCGAAGTCACACCTCGTCTTCTAGTCCTGCTCATCAAGGCCGGAGCAGACGTTTCCTACGTCAGAGAAGTGGTCGGCCGTCCACAGTCGATTACGGACCTAGCATCTAAGGTAGGGATAGCAGATCTCTGGGAGGAAGCTCTCAGAGAATGCGGGCTTAATCCGAAGGTGGTTTACAGGGAGGACGAGAAGCGCCGAGCAGCATGCAGACGACTCCATCAAGCAGAGCGGAGTGGTGTTGATGTGGAATCGATCATAGAAGCATCTTATATGGATGGCCTGAGACATAGGGTCAAGGCACGAAGTTAGGGTTCACGAGACAAGAAGGTTCGGGACAGGTCTTGGGCTGAATTGGAGTAACCGGCATGTAGAGCAATCAGCCACCAAAGCCTGGTAGATATGGCCCATGGAGTACACATGGACCTCAAGTACTCGAAAGATCTAGACACAATAATCACACGAAGACAGATCTGGGCAACATCAACTGAACCAATAAACACCATATTACAGTACGTAACGCATTGCACGTGGGGTAGTATCATTAAACATTCATCATAATATACGGATCCATCAACAGCATCTCTCAAGCCGCCCTTCACAACCCCCTCCATTACTTCCGAGCCGCATCCCGCTCAGAAGACCCAGGCAAACCCATCTCAACAGCCGAGTCCGCCTCCGACCCCGACCCCCTCGAGGGCGGCAGCGGACGGGAAAAGTTCGATTTCTTGCGCTGCAGAGGCGGCGGCCGCGGACCATACAGAGCCCCCGGCACCGCGACCGGCTCGGGCGGCTTGATCACGCTTTCGCCCTCGTCTGGAACGCTGATCATCGTCACGGGCGAGTAGTTCGGGTTCCGGATCACGCGGATGGGCTGGCGCACGGCGACTTCCGGCTCTGCGGCGTAGCGCACGGTCGACAGGCGCGAGCGCTGCGCGCTGCTTGCTATGCTGGTGCTTGGCGACGCGCGGTGTCCCTTCCCGGTTCCGGTAGATGTCCGCGATGCCGTCGATGTGTGGGAGGAGTTGTTGGATGTGGAAGAATAGGCTGAAGACACGTAGGCGGAGCGGTCCGCGCTTGGGTTGTTGGGGATCTTAGACACTCCGACTTGCTCGGCGATGTTGTTCCATTCGCTTCGCCATCCTCCGGGGTTGTACTTTTGCTGAGACAGAGATTTTGCGCGCGAGGGGGACTGGTTCTTTGGGATTGGTGGGATTGATGATGAGGGGATGGAAGCGTACATCGTGGGTATGCTGTGGGTTGCTCCGATGGGAGAGTTCGCCATGAGCTCTGTCCTGTCTATTGGCACATCTTGGGTATTTATCATAAGAGGGTTTGGTTTCTTGGCGGGAGCCGCCATCGCCCTAGAACTTCCGAGTTGGAAGATATCCACTGATGGTAACGTCAATATGGACTCGCTCTGGCTCTGTTTCCGCTGCAGCGAGGCTCGGCGGGAGACGCTCTGGTCTGCGGAAAGATCATCTGCAAACTCGCTGATGCGACAGGTCAGGAATGAGTTCCTAGAGACACCCTTGGTTGCGAAAGGCGTGGGGTTGCTTTCGATTGTGGCAGATATCACAACGAACGATGGTCTGTGTTGATGGTTAGCTCGAGTTCATGAGAGCAGATGCAGAGCTCTTACATTGCGCCGATGCAGATCACCAGGTTTAGATATGGTGTTACACCTGCAAGACCCCCCATAGGTACACCCTTGGCAATCATGACGGCCGTCGCAATCAGAGCTGCGATCCATACAGCAATGCCAAGCCTTGCCACAAGGAGTGCGCTGGCGTGAAGATAGTCGCCATAGATCTGCGGCGGTCCGGGGCCTCTCCTCCTGATATCCTTCCTTGCTCCCCTGACATGGAGACATATATAGAAGAGAGCTATGCATCCGGAGAACAGTATCAGGTCTCGGGCGATACACGCGGTCTGGACCTCAGCCGGCTGTACCATTAATATTATCGCGAGAGTAATCCCTCCCGCAGATGACAGAAAGAGAAGTACGAGGGCGACGAGGAGGACGGAAGGACGCCTCCCCCGTTTCTGTTCCTTGTTGTACTCCTCAAGGGACTGGTAGAGTAGCTTCGCGTGGCTGTCGCCGCCATAGAAAGCCTTTTCTGTGTCTTGATTCTTGAGAGCCATGGGAGTGGCGCTCAGGTACGTAGCTATCAGCAGGGCCGGCCAGCTGCTTGATTGCGAAGATGCTGATTAAACGAGTGACGAGATGGATTCATCCGCATTAAGAGATTACGAATTCAAATGGAAAAGAATTGCCAGCAATAGGTAAGAAAATGTCTACAAGTATAAATAAAACAACTACTCGACTCATACGAAAGGAATTGACGAGGCAGGACGCGACTGACGATGGCTTGTCCAGGCCATGTCTTGGAATGGAGATTGTCCACCAGTTGGTAGTTGGCGATGTTGAAAGATGAAAAAGAAGGAATTGAGTCTACTTGGCTCTTTCAAGCAAACAACCAAAGCATGTAACTTACTTCTACAAACCCTAGGAAGGTCTTCAGCACTTACCTCTAAACATCCATCCGTGAATGTTTGGAATTGCGATTAGGCCCAGTATGGGGAGTGCGACGTCGTAGTTTTACCCATGTCGACGACGTTTCGAGGTTGGTAACGAGTCCTTGGGTGGTAACAATGTGTGCGAGGCTGGCAGCATTCCAGGCACTGGCTATTGGCTCAATCGGCCTTAGCAGGACGCTGTTAAGGACAATCGAGCAGGCTAGTAGCGCCTGGTAACCCCTGTAAAACAGGGGAGCGGCTAAACATGCAAGACAAGTTGCATCGAGCCTCAACGAGCGGTGGCTCATGCGACAATTCCAGTATCGGCTCCTAGCGTTGGCTCGAACCATTGGAATGTCCGGGTTCCCAATCGAGACTGCGCCATGATGTTCTCGGGCACTTGGAACCGGAACAGCCGTGAATTTTGAACAAACGCCCTAAATAGTTTTACAGAAGGAATAGTCGAATCGAAGCAGTATCATCAGGTCATCTTCGTTTATCATTCCACTGCTCTGGGCTATTGTGTTTTGAAACTCATGTGATGTACAGAGGGGGATGGCCCCGATTCCCACCACCGTGAAACGCCTTCGATGATGCTTAATAACCAAAACATCATCATCCTTTGAATAAACAAAAAGCGCGGCTCCAATCGAGTCAACCCAACAAGGCCGTCTAGCCCCCCTTTTCTAACCGCTGACATTATCATATCCTGATAGTCGCTAAATATACAAGCGAATTCGCGAAAAAGTGAGCTACCGTAGCATGTACGAAAGGTCTGGTAAGTTTTGTACAATATTTCTGACGATGTCATCTTGATCTCCCCCGTCATTCGATTTCTGGATGGGGCCAAGCACGGCCTTCAACGGGCGCCTGGTGTCTTCCGCCGCTATATCCATCTTTGGTTGAACGTTGTTGACCTCCTGAGCATTTGCATTAAATTTTGATCTGTTCGGCGAAATCATCCAATTCGACATCGAGCCTGTCGTTGGAGACTTGAAAACTGAGAAGTCAGCCAGAGGCCATGGGTCTTGTCCCGGTGTCTTTGGCGTTCGTGCAGATAAGTTCTCAAAGATAGAGAAGTCAGCAAGTGGCCACGGGTCTACCCTCGGGGTTTTCGCACTTGAGAGGCTTTTTCGATCGGGGATATGCTCAATGGCTTGACTGTTCTGGGGGATAGTGACCGACAATTTAGGCATAGGATTGCTGGGTTGTGTAGTTGTCATGACCTTCACATCAGGCAGATGGTTATTATCGGTTGGGTCGTCTGGTCCTGGATGGGTGTCGCTTGCGTCATTCAGTGGTTGTCTTGTTAAAGTAGGAACTGGCTGGACTTCCACACGAGGAGATGACACCATTTCACCCCAATCGTCTTCTTCGTCTCCTTCGTCTCCTTCGTCTTGTAATGTAGCCTTGGTATGATCGATCATTAATTCGGTTCTGACCTTGATCTCGGTAGTTGCTTGTGTAGGCTGACTGGCTGACTTTACTCGTCCATCTCCCTCTGTGCCACTCGTAACCGGATTCGCAATAGAGGGCGAATTGTTGACACCGGAGCCCCAACCAAAATTGGGAATGGGCGATGCTGGGGTCCTAGAGATACTTGTAGGAGGTTTGATTGGACTTTCAATTGGCTTTCTTGCTTCGGAACCCGGATCGGTGGATTGAACAGACTGTCCTAAGCTTTGGTTCGGCAGCGGGACCGAGGCATTTCGCGAATGTGTGACAGATGCTTTCCGAGCAAAAACTTTTCCCAAGTCGACCGGCAATGCAGAAGAGTCCCAGTTAAAAACGCTTGACCGGTTGCCAGCCCCCAGAGTCGGTCGTCCAGAAATCGAGTCCTCTTCCATCCACCTTCTGACGATCTTTATAGTTTCGCTGTGTAGCTGAGAGGTTGACCACTCGATCCTGTGGTAGTTATCTTCATCTCCCGAGTCGTGCTTGCGCATCGATCCGAAACGAGAAATACGATACCATGTCTTGCGCTCCGATATTGTTGCGAAACTGTCCCTAATGATCTGATCGGTTATGTCACTGGTATCCGTTAAATTGTCATCCTCGTCTTGACCGAGATCCGGAAAGAGCTTTTTAATGGATTGGGCGTCAACGTCGAACCGTATAGGACCGAACTTCTCAACCAGCTGCTGAAGTGGTACCGGGACGATTTCTGCCACCGCGCCGGGTGACTCTGTAGCCTCTATTGTCTGACTCTGGGCGGGGGTGTCTGGCAATCGAGGCTTGGGCGTAGATGAACGTCCAGGAGTGGTCAAAGTTTCAAAACCAGGTGCCGGACTGTTATTGTCACTTCCTCCATCTTCAAAATCGCCAAAATCCGTATGATCCTCGGCTCCTGCACTCCCAGTCTGACTTGGTGATCTTCCCCGACTCTCCTTCGCAGGCTCAAGTCGCGTGTCAGGGGTGTGTCCGTCTGTGGTCTTTGCCAAATCATCGTACATTCCCACCAGCTCCTGGACCTTGCCGGAAGCTTTGCGACTTGGTGCTTGTAATCGCGATTTGGGGTCCTCGTCGATTGATGTTATCGGTGAATCCGGACGATCTATCCCATTGGTGCTATCCAGTGAGAACGTAGACGAGGGCCTCGATGGGGTATCGTGGATTTCGACCTTAGGCACCGGGTTAACAGGTAGATCATGAGGTTCCGTAGAGTCTAGCAGCCGTAGCGGCAGTTCCCATTCTTGTGATAAACCAACTGATGTTTCTTTCCTCTCTCTGGTTGAAGCACCATCATCTACTCTCGTCTCGGGACTTTGCGCAACATCGTGTGCCACCGATACAGCTTTCTCGGCCAATTCGAGTTGAGAACCTACTGCGGCGTTTTCTGGGGTGTTCGGAGATGTTCCTAGCGAGTCAACGCTCTTGTTGTGCAGTGATGCTTCGGCCGCCCATGGATCTGGAGAGTGATTTCGGAAGACGGAAGAAGCCCTCGATCGTGGAAGGGGTCTAAGTCCAGGGGAGGTCGCGACGCTGCTCGGCCACGCGATCGAATTTCTTTTTCCCTGTTCTTCGGGTTTCGGGCTCGGCTGGGACGATGGCTCCGCCCACACTCCCCAGTCTACCGTGTTCGTCGCGTTACCTGACTGATCTCCGCTCGTCCAATCGCCGAACGCGTCCCCATCCGCCCATGGTGACTGGCTTTGAAGGTTCGAAGTGCTGCTGAAGAAGGCTCTCGGCGGTGGACTGAGTAGGTGATTGGGGGGTGGTGGTGATGGAGGACCATGCTTGGATGTCGTGTCTGATGTTGCCCAAGGCGAGCCCCAAGGATCGTCCATAGTCGCTCGAGGCGATGCTCATGTTGGATGCCGACGGGGCGACTTTTCAAAAGGCCAAGAGATTCTTGGACAGTTTACATGAAACAGAAATGTGAAGCACGTGTGGTGCAAGCTCGTGAGTGAGGCATTCCGTTGCTTCCTTTGCGCGATATGTTGTTGCTTAGGTAGATATAAAATGAATATAAAATTGCAAAAACTACTAATAATTCATGTTAGTATTGAATTTGCACCTGCTTGAAGCCTGAAGGCGAAACCTTGTTCGTCGTCCAGGGAGTTCAGGGGCGCGCGTCTTGTAGCTTGAAATGACATCTTGGCCGGAAGTGCTGGGATGGAACGGACGGGAGTGGGGCTTAACCAGCCACATCACTAACTAGAGTCTACCTAGCCACAGATTGAAATTCTCCCAGTTGCTGATTTCGTCATTGGCGTCTACCTACACATGGAGGGGCAAATGGCGGGGCAATCTCCAATAGCTTTAGGAAGTACGAAGTACGAAGTGTCCGTAATCTGTACCTTGTACAGAGTACTTACAAAATCTGTACCTTTTTTCTTCAATCTGTTGCTGATAAATGCGATGCCGGTAGAAGCCGATTCATGGCGGCCAAATACGCAACATGAAGCTCTTACAGCAGTCTCCAAAGCTGCTCTTCTCACTTCCGGCCCTTTCCTTGGGATAGCCAACCATATTCGATGCTTGCCTTGGTTATGCATATATTAGTCTGACCATGTCCCTCACAAAAATCAAGCATATCCTTCTGGTATGTTGTATTTGTGTGAATCGATAATCAAAAATGCCCCCAACGCCAAGTAACACGGTCTAACATGCGAACCTATAGGTCCTCTCCGGCAAGGGCGGCGTGGGCAAATCATCAGTGACCACACAGCTTGCCTTGTCACTCTCACTTGCTGGTCATTCCGTCGGAGTTCTCGATGTCGATCTTACTGGACCCTCGATGCCGCGCATGTTTAACATCGAAGATGCCAAAGTTACTCAAGCGCCTGGAGGGTGGCTTCCTGTCACCGTGCATCCTGCGAACCCGGCGGCTGGCGTAGGCGAGCTCAGATGCATGAGTCTTGGCTTCCTGTTACGTGGAAGAGGCGACGCGGTCGTATGGCGAGGCCCCAAGAAAACTGCTATGGTCCGGCAGTTCCTCTCGGATGTGTTATGGGGAGAGTTAGATTTTCTGCTTATTGACACGCCTCCCGGGACGTCCGACGAGCACATATCACTTGCAGAAACGCTGCTGAAAGATGCAGCCCCTGGACAAGTTGCTGGGGCGGTGGTAGTGACCACGCCTCAGGCTGTCGCAACGGCGGATGTGAGAAAGGAATTAAATTTTTGCGCGAAGACGGGAATATCGGTCGTCGGTGTCGTTGAGAATATGGTCGGGTTCGTGTGCCCGAATTGCGCCGAATGCACAAACATATTCGGCAAAGGTGGAGGCGAAGTCATGGCGGATGACTTTAATGTTCGCTTCTTGGGAGGAGTCCCCATAGACCCTCAGTTCGTCATGCTAGTCGAAACGGGAAGGCGACCGCTATATCCAAAAGGTACAATCATTAATGGGGAAGACTTTTCTCAGACGCGCGAAGATGGTCGTACCGACACGTCGGATGGAGAAAAGAAGGAACCCGGCCTCCTTGCAGACAAGTATATGAGCTGCTCCCTTGAGCCTATCTTTAGAAAGATCACGCAAGATATCGTCACGGCAATCGGATGAAGTCGGACGTAATGCTATCAGCCTAAGTTGGACTATCTTGTCTAGAAACCTGAATGCGTTGTGACGGCAGGGTTGGCATATACTAAGATCCAATGCGTATGCATGCAGCTGTCGAAATTGTTCTGAGTGGTCCAGAGCTCGGCTCGACATCTGCTGTATCCCATTTCCCACCGAGTATCAGTTGGGTGTCTGCTGGAGGGGAAGCAAATCTATGCGAGGTTGAGACTAAGTGCCGACCTATATCGATGCGTATCTCGCAGGCTGGGCCAGGGGCGTAGCATCCGCCAATGTTGCGGTGATAGATGATAGGGCTATCTCGACAGATTTTTTTCACCATCCAGCTCTTTACCACATTCTCCAAAATCCCGTGGCCTTGGAAACCTGCTTCGCGATCAATCTTAAACGGACGCATCTTGACCCCTTTGAAAAAGAGCCATTTATGCAGAATTGAAATCCATGCAATTGTTCTATAGCACTAGATAGATGCTTATTCGATATAAGGAAGAAGAAGAATTCGATGGACAATAGGCCAATTGCCAAGTGTACATGCTGATCCGGCTCATGCATCATCAGCGATGGAGAAATTCGGTATCGGCCTGGAAAGTCGATATTCTTTATGTTGGTGTCTGATAGGCGGTCGAAACCCATCTGACCTGGTGGCCACCCATCCATAGCCTCCATCAACAGGCCCTCAATCATATCCAACCAAATCAGAGAGTGTAGAATTGGAAGTCTTCTTTTCTTCACCGCACAAAATCTCATTCTCCACATTGGGCAGTGAGTGACCTCACTTCTACCCAATCTGTATGCATGTACGTACTATGTACCTATGTATGGACAAGCCTTGTAGGTATGTACATGTACATACATACAAACATGTAGAAACGAAGTTTCCACATAACTGGGATAGGTACATAGAAAGGTACCTATGTACATACCACATGCAGAATGCACATGGTCAGCCATTTCATTTCTTATTTCATGCTGCCGACGACCACCTACGTTGCTTGTTAAAGGGAGAATAAAAATCTTTCCAAGGCTGCCTTGGTAACCTATATATGTAGAAAAAAATTGAATTACCTGACATTGCGCAGGATCGAAATCTTTTCAAGCTACTGCCTATTACTTTTGTACCTAAACCTTCTTTGCCTCTTAGAAGAATCTGTGGCAGTGTGGTTAGCGCTAGTCCATGGTCCGTAACCTTACTTCACAAAAATTGGGAGGCAACACCGAGTAAACTTCCAAAATTTTCTCCCCCATTAACCATTTTATTTCTACGAATTAACCAACTTCAATTACCGCCTAATCTTACAGCTCAAGCTGCTATCAAACCATCAAACAATCAACCATAAGAAAAGGTACCCATCTATTACGATTCCTGCCCCTGTTCGTCCCTCTGTATTTTTTTCAAGTCCACTTACAACCCTGTCCTCAGCCTCTGACGGTCGGATCGCCCACCGCATCACACGCATCACACGACATACAGAGACAATCGATTTGATATTTCATTGCAGGACTTGGCGATAACAGCCAATGTTAAAAGCAATTGACAAGTCTAAAACGTCCACAACCTGATCCTGCTTGACGTCCACTAGTTGGCCTCGGCAGAACACAATCTATCTGATATCAGGCCTGGTCTTCCATGAGCCCAGCAGACTTGCTTCGCTTCCTATCTAAGCCAGCAAAGTACGATACATTGGTGAACCTTGACACTCCTGCAGAACATAACTGACAGTACCATTCTTCTAGGCCCAGATAACACTCGCCTCGTAGACGATTGTCTAAAACTATCGACTACGCTTGTTCTCCCGTCTTCTTCTCTATCTACCACATTTGCAGATACCCTCGTCTGCTAGTTCCGATACTCCGCCACAGGTATCGGTTTCTGCCAGAACGAGGTCTTAAACAAGGCGTCACCATTCCTTGGTCAAAGGTCTTCTTTCTCCCCCTTCGAGCCCGACCCCCCTAACGTCCTCTTCGTGAGACGTTCAATATATCCGCCATTGTAGCTGGCTCCGCCAGCATTCATATTTTCCCACCGACCTGTGGGCCTACTCTCTCAAACGAACGCCGCAAGGTTCGTTTGGGCGGCAGTCAGTGCTCCGCAGTAGCTACAGTACCTGATCTGCAGCAAACGTCTTGACATCAGAATCGACAAACCATCCACGTAACTTACGGCTGTTCGCCTCTCGGACCCTGTACGGAGATGGTCAACCTCGAGATTCCTACCAATTACACGTTTTCGCCATCTGAGGGTACGCCCTTTTTGACAATCAATCACGATGTCGCTGCAGATCTAGACTCCTCCAACGCCTTTGAAGGTATGATCATGATCCTCTCTTCGCCCGGCTACGCGACCATAACTGACTTTGTTCAGGCCCGGAGAAGTTGCTTGAGGTCTGGTTTGCTCCCAACCCCAAGTCCCTCCCGCCTGGCGTCAAGGAGGATGGCTTGAAGTCCGTCTCAAGCGAAACTTGGGTTGGCGTGCTCGACATGGTCAACTGCAAGATCCTCTCGGTTCTCGAATCTGAGCACATGGACGCCTACCTACTTTCCGAGTCAAGCATGTTTGTGTTCCCACACAAGCTCATTCTGAAGACCTGCGGGACCACCACGCTTCTTCTTGGTCTCCATAGACTTCTTAGAATCGCGGCCGAACATGCCGGATTCCCGTTCCACAACGCCAAATCCCTCGATGACATTCGCGCTGCTGCTTCGCCCTATCGAGTGTTCTACTCGCGGAAGAACTTTCTTTTCCCCCATAAGCAGCAAGGACCTCATCGTAGCTGGAAGCAGGAAGTCAAGTACCTTGACGACATGTTCGAGGGGGGAAGCGCGTACATGGTTGGGAAGATGAACGGCGACCACTGGTATCTGTACAAGACCTCCCCCGAGCGCCCCTTGTCGCCTCCTCGTACGCCAGATATCGAGAAGATGTCGATGGACACAACTAGTACCTTCAAGATCCCCACCGGCCTGTTTTCTCCCTATAGCGGTGGTTTGGAGTTCAATGACGAAACCCTCGAGATTCTGATGACGGACCTTGACCCTGAGAATGCGAAGAAGTTCTACCTGGAGCACGCGAGTGCGGTCGCGAGCACCAGGCTCTCCGAGCAAGCTCAGGAAGCGCGGCAGAGTGCATTAGACAGCCTGGGAGATCTGTCTGCCAGCACCGCCACGATCAAGACCATCAGTACCGTCGATAGTTTCACCGACGACACATTCGATGTCTTCAGCAACGGCAGCGACTCTGACCTCCATGACGCCCACACCCCAATGTCCGAGCAGGTAGACGTTGAATGCTTGACGACTGAAGGTCACGCACTGGGAACCGTGATTTCGGACGCTTGTGGCCTCTCAGATGTGTACCCCGCCTCGAAATACCCGGACGCGCGCATCGATGCCTATCTTTTTACTCCCTGTGGTTTCTCCGCCAACGGCATCATCCCGGCTCCCGTCACTCAGGGAAATGATGAGGACGCTAAGCCCACTCATTATTTCACCGTGCATGTGACCCCTGAGCCCATCTGCTCCTTCGCGTCTTTTGAGACCAATGTTCCTGGCGGTCAGAATGGGCGTGAAACTTCTGAGATCATCAAGCACGTGGTTGAGATCTTCAAGCCTGGCCGGTTTAGCGTCACACTTTTCGAGGCCAAGACAATCCGCTCGTACGACGATGACGAAATTTCCGCCGGCTTCCATCGCAACAAGCGCGTGGAGAAGATCCAGGGGTATCGGCGCATCGACCGAATCGTTCACGACTTCGATGACTACGAACTCGTCTTCCGTTACTACGAGCGCGAGGGCTGGGTCGGCAGCAACAGCCCTCGTGTTGGAGAGGACTTTTGAAGAACATGGTCTCGCCATGTCAAAACACTCGTTCTTGATTCGTTTCGTTGCTCCGTTCATTTTCGATATTTGCAAGCAGGCAGTATGCCAGATGGAAAGAAGAAATGGTCAGACACGTCGGATGAGCTTGGGATACATTCGTCTAATCTCAACACTGGTTTTCTATTGAAGTTTAAGGGTCACATCAAGTCAAGGCCTAGTACACTCATTTCCACCAATCAATACATAACGACTTCGTCTGCCAAATCATGGTTCTAAGTCTCAAATACCATACGTGACCGTTACCATCATGACTCACTAATTAGACTACGCTTAGACAGGACGTATGAAACAATGACCTGAGTAACGTGTAGTACAGGCTTTCCAGATTTCGTCTCGCACGAGACTTGAGATCAGCAACAGTGTTCCTCTGGTAACTCCATAAGCTGATTCTGATCAAGGACCAGGTTGGCAACCAGGCGTTCTGGCGCAATGTCTCGGTAGGGAAAGAGGAGAATTATTGTCGTAGATTTCCGCGTAAGCCCAGAATGGATCAGACAGCCCTGTTCTTACGCCATCTACGCCCATCGTACGGGTTCTGCCTACCTTTTACGGCAATAGAGACAAGATTCTGCCTTTCATCTATCATGAGAGCTGGGGGGAAATCTTGTGCCCCTTCATTTGATCAGCATCAAATTGTCTCTACGCGAGAATCGAGCTCTAACTATAGGTACTTCCAGCGGCCAGTTTGTGAGAACATCTCGGCCTCCAGCTGCGCTCTCCCCTGCAGCCCTGCTTGCCTTCACATTGATGGTCTAGATACATAAATAACGGAGCCCATCCCCATGTTCTGTATGCAAGGCACTTCTATTTACATGCACAGGCAAATAGATCCCATAAGATCGTATCTTTCTACTATTATAACCCCTTTGCTCCAATCCAAAGCCGAATCCTGTCACCATGAAGCTAACTACTCTCCTCGTAATACTATCAGGCACATCCGTCCCTGCCCTCGGCACGGTCCTCACGAGACAGGGCTCAGACGACACTCCTGGCCTGTATCTCTGCTCCAACCCTGACTTCGACAACGATTGCCAGGGCTGCGTCTGTGAGAGCCTGACTGATGTGGTTATGGTGCATGGCTACGGGGGTCCGGCGTGTTGTATGCATACCCTCTGATTTCTTTACTTACTTACTTTCTTCCGCTCTGGAACTTTTATGGTGTGGTGTGAATGATGAGGGGTGGGGATTCAAGGCTGACTTTGATTGTTTGTTCGTAGTTACACTCCCTGATGACCTGCGCGCCGGTAATCCCCAGGGCGTATCCTCGGCTCGGGCTTTTTCGGGGTGGAGGTGTATCCTGTACGAGTGAGTTCATCTTCGCATCGTGGCCCTTCCTGTGCTTAATATTATGTTGAATCGTGGCTAATCGAAGCGGTGCAATTGACAGCAACGAATCCTGCGATGATAGCGGCCCGAACTCTACGTTCAGCGTTCCGTCCGGACCGCCTGGCGCTGCTTCGCTGGGACCCTTCGATGATAGAGCTATGGCGTATCGGTGCTATGTGGATGAGTGAACGGCGTGGTAATTGGTTGATGACTTGGCCTCTCGCCGTTGGTCCAGGGGTCTCGAAACTCAAGTTCAGCGAGCTGTGTGTAATCTCGAGGGTCTTCGTATCTGATGTGATGGAATATATGGCCAAATTCTAGTATAGCTCCTAACCTACAGCGCTTGGACTTTTATTTGTTTTCATCTTGGTGGGAAGCGAAGCATGAAATATAGGGTTACGAGATAAAGAAATCAAGACGCCCTTCCCACCGCAAATCGGCAGTCCCTCCGATGAGGCTGGAAACACCTGATATTGATTGGAGGCAAAATTATTAACTCCCACTCATACATGCCGTAGGATTGATGCTGTCATACGGCGAAATATTCAATTTTATTACCTGAGGACTAAGGTGATTGGTCTGGTAAATTCGCCGTTGGTATCTATCTGAGATCAGTACAACCCAGATACCAATTTAACCGGCTTTCTGCATGTCACATGTGAACAAAAGACTCATGAAGGCTACAGTATTGGCAGGTTACTTTATATTACCAAATTACTATAAGAGGCAAACCGGTTTAGAAATATATATATAATGCATACCTACCTAGCATCTATTCTCTTCACCCTCAACAACGCAATAGGAAACGTGTTGTACGCTAGGAACCAGACAGCAGCAATGGTGAAACCGGAGGACGTCATGAGAGCCATCTCCGGCTCCTGGCTCTACCTGAACAAGACATCGTACGTTCTTACCAGCCCCTTAAACCCCCCACCCCCCACCCCCCCCTTTTTTTCTTTTTTTTTCGATTTCAGCTGACTCGTACCAAAAGCTTCTTCGACAACGGCACCATCTCGCCAACCGAGGACGCGGTGCTAGGCAGCAACCCAGTCGGCATGCTGACATACAACGCAGCAGGCTACATGGCGGCCAACTTCATGTCGTCGCGGCCGGAGGACCGGCCGGCCAACATCGACACGGACGTGCTGACGGACGGCACGGACGCGGAGTGGGCCCTCATCGGCCGACACACGCTGGCCTACGCGGGGCCGTGGCGCGTCAGCATTACCACAGATCGCGTCGAGACCGGCCAGATCATGCACGGCCCCACCCGCATCGCGTGGCTGCCGTCGTGGGTTGATATTGAGCTGATGAAGAATTATACATTGTTTGACGAGGGCCAGGTTATGCTCTTTAGGTCTATTGCTATTGATGGGTTGGCGTCGGAGATGTTCTTCCGGAGGCTTGGGTGAGATGGGAATTGGGGTTGGGTGTAGGGTGTTGAGGGTGGTGTGTCGGCGTTGTAGGGGCGTACTTGGGAAGATAGGCGATGCGCGCGGACGGTCGCTGTATCTCGGGCAGTGAGTGTGCTACTAACAGTGCATTCCAGGCGGAATGGAAAGTGACTCGTGAGGAATAAACAGAAAGGAGAGTTATGTTAATCTATAATCTCCCCATTCTCAACTTCCGATCATCCTCTGTTTTTGACATTAAAGGCGGAATCCAAGTTTGACACAATCGCCGCGGTACTCAATCATCTCATATAATGCCAAGGATCACGAGTCACACTTCCCTGATATTTGTCACGGGATACCTTCAACATCCACTAACTCGAGGCTGGTCAAAGGTCAGAGCTTGAACATCGTCAACTTTGCTTCCATGATGATGAGAATGGTTCCGTCGTTGAGGTGCCATCTATGGCTATCTTAATACGTACAAAGCGCGGTCTGTGGCGCACACGACACACAGGGGATCCCGAAGGACAGCCCTGAAGAAATGGAAGTTCACCTGACATAGAAAATGTTGCTGAAGGAGAGTGAGGTGGCGGATAAAGGAGAATGTAAATACTAGGGTGTTCTACAAAGAGAGAGGGGAGGGTAATGGCGGTCCAGAGTGGCTACACCTCCCTGTTCCTGCACTACCATCGGTCTTTACGTGACTGGACGCTTTCCCCCGTCTTCAGGTAGATAGTAAAGGGGGATGAGATGATGGTGGCATACCACTAAGTCTATCTCCTCCGCGAAGAGCTCGTATCTGTTTTTCAGCTCCTCCCTGGATTCCGCAAAAAAAAAAAAAAAAAAAAAAAAAAAAAACCCTTTTTACTTATCCGATCCCATCCTGATAGCCTCCCTAGACATGTTGCCGCGAATTATGGCTGAGCATCTCCTGCGGTAGCGCTTGTCAAGAGATGGTGTGGATGGTGGGACTCAGTAAGAATGGCAGGGCTCTAGTATGCTTCATCCACCCCGGATCAACCTTTTCCCCTTCGAACGTAACATATCCATGTATCTAGAGACTACATAGGTCTATCATTTCTTTTAGAAAGCACCTCTGTATCAGTAGGGTTGACATACTTACCTGCCCACGGACGAGAGTGCGAGGAGGGTAAACGGAGGAGATGTGGACGGCGTGATACAGTACCCGAGAAATTATGCATCTTAGCCCGGTTGAGATAGGTCCTTCGAGGTACTACCTGGAGAATTGAGGATAGGGTGGTCAATTCCACCAAAACACCGCGACGTAAGTACCTTTCGCGAGGCGGCAGAAATTTCTGCTGTTTCTCACGGTTCGCTAGTGTGTTAACAGGTACCGTAGCTTCAAAGTCCACCTGGACGGTTGTCGCATTCATATGCCGGGTGCGTTGCGATTCGATATGAAGTCCAACCAGCACTTACGTGGGTAGTCAAACTGATTTTGAATCGACTTGATAAAGGGAGCGATATTTGTCAACTCCAGGTGTCAACCGATGTTAAGTAGATGGCCGTTGTGACGGTATTTTCGAGAGAAACAATGTTATGATTAATAGGATAAATGTTGTGAAAGCTGGTATTGAATCTCTAGGTTGTGTATATATAGATAGGTATTCGAGCCATCAACAAGTAGCTACCACATTGTACGGGCGCTTACATTATTTTTGTAGATGGTCACTACGCCTTCTTATAATAGGCAGGTAATTAATGTCGGAGAAAGCTACGGCCATAGAATCTTGTAGGAATATCGTCAACTTCACACTGAACAGACAGTGGGCGGTGTTGATCGCTCACTCACTCTTTTCAACTGCCTGTGAAACCGGCAATGCCTCCCTTTAGAATGCCACGACCAGATGGCATCCTCTGTTCCCAGGAGCACTACAGTGGTCTGGAATTCTCTATTTATAGTGTGCGTGAACGACGAGGTTGCCGGGTGCAGGAATAGGATGTTAAGGGCATAACATCTAAGTATGACACCTCAACGTGGACTTCGAGGATTTCCTTCATTGTCCAGGTTCCTAAGCTATTGCTACTTTAACCTAAGCCGTGGTAAGCCTGGTGTGGAGTTGCGACACAGCCCATAGAGCCGGTGCCAGCATAGCCACTCAGGGGGTGATCCCAGTGAGTGACCTGGAAGAGGGCATGATGGTGACCGACGGCCTCCCACAGCAAGGGTTGCACGGGACGCTATTGCCTTGGGGTACTGATCATTTTAATACCATTAGATCTGTTGACTGTCAAGCCTTCAGCCGACTTTCCCCGCAGGCGCTCTAACCTTCAGCATTGAACTCTAGTTTGTGACTTTGTTTCGTATTGCACCTTGCTCTAGCTCTACTAAGATGTCTTCGCCGCCAAATCCCGGCGTCCTAACAGACGAGGCACCTCAAAACATAATCGAGGTCGTAAGTCTGGATCGACTCTCTTCCTCGTGGACGCTGTCTAGCTTACTGTCGGTATCATAGGATACCGCGGAAGAGTTGATTCTGCATATGCTGAGTCGTGAGAATACCGAGCCACTACTCCATCACAGCGTCACTGACGCTGATGCAGACTAGTGTCGAGTACGCAATCCTTATCATCGTCAATTTTGAAGTATAGAGAGGAGAACGGACGAAGATATCACGCGTACAAAGCTGGGCAGTACTGGTATTGACTCTCCGCCCTCATTCAGTCCGGGATTCAAAGGACTCAGCGCTCCGCAGGGCTCCGAATGACGACATCCAACAAGGTGCTGAGGATTTGAGGTGCGATATTCCGTCCAGCATATCTAACAAATCTGTTGAGAATAAATAGTCACACTATGTACCTCGAAATTCTTGATGGAAAGCTCCATCGCGCTCCAATCTCAGATGACCCCCAGGTATGCGTTCCAGCAGACACGGAAACCACAACATTGACTCGGAGTAGCATGTGCTCGATGTTGGATGTGGTACAGGCATCTGGGCGATGTAAAGTCTTCTGTTCTCTTTCTATGCAGTCGTCCTCACGATCTGTTTAGGGACTTTTGCAGATGAATACCCATCCGCAGAAGTGATTGGCATCGATTTATCTCCTATCCAGCCCGCAACCGTGCCGTCCAACTGCCGTTTTGTCGTCGACGATATCAATGAGCAATGGCAATATCCAGACGACAAGTTTGACTTAATTCATATCTGTGCTATGGCTGGGTCAGTGCCAGACTGGGTGGTGTTTCATAAAATAGCTCTACGGTAAGTTATTCTTCATTATTTATCCGTTCTTATTACTCATAGTTATTCAGACATCTAAAGCCTGGCGGCTTCGTTAAGCAGGTTGAATTATTAGGACAGGCGATGTCGGACAATGGAACCCTGCCGCAGGACAATGGTGGGAGCTTTTTGAGGCAATGGGCCAGAAGATAGGCAACACATTTGCGGCAGGCGAGGTGGCATGCGAGTCAATCGATGCTGCAGGGTTTATACATATTCACGAGGAGAAAATTAAAGTGCCAATAGGCCCCTGGGCAAAGGATAAAAAGCTTAAGGAGTGGGGGTACTGGAATTTGTGCTTTCTCTCAGATGGACTTGAAGGGTTTGCTCTAAGGGGCATGACGACAGTACTTGGTGTGAGTCGTTTTCTGATCGAGGCATGGGAAACGGGCTAACATGAATATGTGATAAAGTGGCCGATCGAGAAAGTGCAGCTGTACCTGGCACAACTGCGTAAAGAGTTGAAAGACCCTATAATTCACTCCTATCTTTACTTGTGAGTACATGGTTTCGTCTCAGGTGCCATTTGCTCACTTTACGCAGGCACGTCGTCTATGGCCAGAAACCTGAAGTTTAGGATGCGATTGATACGCTTCTAATGCAGAGCCATCTAAGGGAGGATTGTCCTGTCAAGATGAACGACGCCATGAGATGGCCAGAGCGCAGAATTAGAAATTCATGGGTGAATAGATTGATTCTGTATGATAATTTCCCGACTTTTCAGTCTTGTGAACTCGAATGTACAGTTTCTGAGCCGAGCCTCAATAGTTGGTGTACAAGACCCACTTCCTTGTGGTAGTTGGTTCTCCGCGAGTGAATGGCTGATCAGATCGTTGCTCCGGATTTTAAATGGCGAGTGCTATCAGGGTCTCCTGGCATATACCTCTTGGATAGCGACTAGTATACTTATATCTACTTGATGGTATGGGTTTCTAGCTTCTCATCGCATCCGCCCCAGCAGTCACCTCAAATAGCTATTTAGGTAGCCTCCTGCCACCATTGATGCGCCAAGACTTGGTTTATTGTCGTTCTAGCCGCCGGATCTGGATTTGTTATTCCAGATATCATGTTTTGTGCCTCGGTACCAAGCTCCTTTCCCCACCGCTCAAATCTTAGTTCAGGCTGTTCCTTCACTGCCTCCTCAGCTATTTCTGATGCTCCCTTCATGGCGTCACACCAATCCTTACTGTTAACTTGCTTGAGGAGCCCTTCAGGCACTAGCCCGAAATAGGAGAAGTGTCGAATCAGGATCTCTTGTTCCGGCCTTATACCACTCTTTGCTAGCTCCTGGTAATCGTTCAAGAGCAGGAGCTCCCCACCCCCAAGAGTATATATGCACTGTGAATAGAGGTCAGCGTGAATTCTTGAATTTTGACATGGTTCACTTACCACTAGTCCAAACGAGAACATGTCTGACGCCTTTGTCACACCCCTTCCGGTCTGTCCTTCTGGGCTTCGCCACATGGCATTCCCTATTGCATGAGGGGTCTGGCGTGGCTCTCCACCCACCGACTTGAAAGCGATATCAAAGTCACCTAGGGCCACATCGGTGACTGTTTTGTTACCCTCTTTGTCGCAAGTCCAATCGACCAAAATGTTATCAGGTTTCACATCTGCCAAGATTGATTGATTAGTTAGAGGTCTTGAATGACAATTCTGGGCGGAGTGTACCGGTGTGGATCCAATCTTTGCTATGAAGCTCTTGTATTGCCTCTCCTACATGTCGCAGTATCTTCTTTCGTTCTGCTAGAGGAAAGTCTGGATCTTCCTGAATCAAGGCAAGAAGGGTGCTTCTGAAATAGGGATAGACTAGAATGCCTTCTTCTTGGTTGCAATCGATGTGCATTCGAAGCCGATGGGAGCCTGCAAACTCGGCTGCGAGGCGTAGGGACAGATCGTATATTGGCCTAGGTACGCGCTTGAAGACAAAAGACTCACTCCCGGACCTGATTGAGATGGGTCAGAGGTGTGGCTAAGCTGTGGGATGAGCACATCGAGGTTGAGACATACTCGGCTTTGAAGACGCTGAGCTTACGGTCCTCTCGATGAAGTTGAAGCATCTCCCTCTGAACGTACACACGACCAGATTTTCCCACTATGGTGGATGCCATTCTGATGCTTGTACGGTAGGCGATCCGACTGAGGGGTGTATGGCATGCAATGCGATTGAGAGACATCAAAGGAGAAGTGGGTCGACCAGGGAAACATAATGGAAAAAATTGATAAAAAGTAAAGAGTTGGTCAAGTTTATTTTATGTATTTTAAGGTTATTATAATACATATAAAACGTTTTTTATATTAATATATATATAAAAATGTTACGGGTTTTAAACCTTAATATATATTATATATTAAAGTGTATTTTACGCATTAAATTATTTAATTATTTATAATTAAATTATTTATTTAAAACGATTTAAATAATAAAGTTCCGTTTTTTTATTTTTAATAAAATAATTTATTATAAAAATTTAATATTAAATAATTATTAAACTTTTAATATATATTATTAAATAATTTATAATAATTATAAGTTTAATTTATATTTAATAACCGGTGTTTTAAAAATCGTTTATTAATAAAACTTAATATTTTATTAATTTTAATTTTCTTTATTTTATTTTTTTTTTCTTTTTTTTTAATGTAATTTTATTAAAAAATATATTATATTAAATTATATTTTTAATTTTTAAGTTTTTATTTAAAAGTTTAATATTAAATCGGACTTTTTAAATTAATATATTAATGTATATTTTATTATTATAATTATAAGTATTTAAAATTTTATTAACTTTAAAAAGTATATATTTATTATTATTATTTTAATTTTATTAATAAAATTAAAAGTAATTATAGGATTGTTTTTAAAAGTTTTATTAATAAAGTTAAAAATAACTTTAAAAGTTATAAAAATAATTAAAACGTTTATTAAATTTAATATTTAACTTTTTATAATTATTAAATTATTATTTATTTTTATTTATTTCTTTTTATTTAAAAAGTTTTATAATTTAAAGATTTTTAAACTTTAAACGATTTAAATTTAAAGTGGATTAATTTAAATGGCTTTTTTTTTTATAAAAGAAATTATTAAAAAATATAAATTAAAAATATAATAATATTAAATAAATGTTTTAAAACATTAAACAAGTTTAATTAAAATTAAAAGTGTTTATAAAAAGCTTTTTAAATATATTATTAATATTATATTTATAAAAATGTTTTAATTTATTTTTTATTTAATAAGTTTTATAAAATTTAAAATATTTTTAAACATTTTTTATAAAATTAAAAAGTAATATAATTTAATTAAAATCTCGATAATAATTTAAATTTTTAAAAATTATATTAAAACGTTTTAAAAAGTTAAAAATATTTTAATTAAGCTTATAATATAATTTTAAAAGTGAAATAAGGTTTATTAAAAAGTTAAAATTTATTAAATTTTAAAGGTTTAAAAAATAAAAGCGGTAATAAATTTTTTATAAATAATAAAAAAATATATAAACTTTAAATAAATTTATTATAAAATCGAAATAATTATTATAATTAATAATTTTAACGGAACGGTAAAATTTTTTAACGAATATAAGATTATATTTAACGTTATTTACGAGAATAAAGTGTTTTTTTTAAGCTTTAAACGATAAAAAATTTACGTTATATTTAAGTATTAATTAATTTAAAAAAGTTAAATAATTTAATTAATAACGGTTAAATAAATTTTAAAAATATAATTATTTATATTATAAAATATTTAATAATATTTATAAATGGTTATTATAATTTTATAATAAGTTTTAATTTATTATAATTAAAAAATTAAATTATAAAGGTATTAATTTTAATTTAATAAATTAAAAAGAAAATAAAATTTATTAAAGTTATTTTTATTAAAGTAATATTAAAAATTATATAAATATATATAATTAAAACGTTAAATTAATTAATTAAAAAGTTTAAAAAGGTTTTTATTATTAAAGTTAAAATAATATTAAAAATAATGTTTAAAATGTATTTAATAACGGCTTTAAAAATAATAATATAAATTATTTATTTAATATAATAGTTATATTTATTATTTTTAAATTAATTAAAGGATTATTTTATAATATTTTAAGTGTATATATTTTAATTTAATTAAAACGTTATTTTTTAATAAAAAATATTATTTTTAATAATTATAAAGTATTTTATTTAATTAATAATTATACGTTTTTAAAGCTTAAATTATAAGTTAAAATTAAATTTAATAAGGTTATTAAAGTTAAAACTTTTAATTTTTTTATTTTTAATAAAAAAATTAAAATAATTTATAAAATCTTTTATAAAAAAAATAAAGTAAATATTTTAAATTTTATGTTTTAAAATATAACGTATATAAAAAAGTTTTATATAAACATTATTTTAAAAGTATTATTAATTAAAAAGGGTTTTTAATATTATAATTTAAATTACACTTTACGTTTTAAATTATTAAATAAAAATGTTATATTAAAAAGCCTTTTTTAAGTTTTAAATTTAATTTTTATTAAATATAAGTTATTTTTTATTTATTTAAAAGCTCCTATTATAATATTATTTTATTTATTATTAAAGATTTTTTAAAACGTAATTAATATTATAATAATTATTATTAATAATATAAAAAAAATATAAAAGATTTTTATATAATAAGCTTTTAAAAAAAAGGATATTAAAAAAGTGTGGTATTAATAATTTAAGTATATAATATTAAAAATTAAAAAATATTTTATTAAAAATATTAAAGGTGTTAAAATAATTGGGATTTAATAAATTAATTACGAGGTGTATATTTAAATGTACGTTAAAAAAGTAATCTTTTATAAACCTTTAAAATATTAATTTTTACGATTTTTTAAAGGATTATTTAAGATTTATTTAATTATTTAAAAAGGTATAAAAAATTTTAATAGCTTTTAATAATTAAAAATAAATACAATAAATTAATTATTATTTATACGTTTTTTAATCGTTTTATTATTAATATTTTAAATTTAATTTAATATTATAATAATTAAATAAAACGTTAATTTTAAATTAATATTTATAAAATTTATTATAATAATAATATTAGTATTTTTAAAATTATAAGTATTTTAATTTATTTATATTAAGTTTATAATTTTAAAATTATAATTAAAAATTTATTAATATATATTAAAAAGTTAATTAAAGTAATTAAAAAAGTTGATTAAAAAATTATTAATAAAAGGTTAAAAATATATATTAAAGTAAATTTTTTAAATAAATTATAATTAAAAATAATTAAAGTTATTATTCATTTATATAATTAAAGTTTAAAATTTATTAATTAATAACGATTTTTTATAAAAACTTTTAAAAGTTAATTTATTTAATTTTTTAAATGATATTTCCTTAAAATTATTTAAAATTAATTAAGTGATTTTAAATTAAATTAAAGTAAAATTTATATATATAAATGTAAAGTTTATTTTATAAATAAAAATTAATTAATAAATAAACGAAAACGAAATTATAAAATTAAATTAAAAGTATAAATAAAATATTTAATTAATTATAAAGTAAATAATTTATATTATATTTAAATTTTTAAAAAAAATAAAGTTATTTTTATAAAAAATATATAATTTAATAAAAAGTGCTTTTATTAATTTAATAAAAAACGATTTATTATAAAAATTTTAAAGTAAAAGTTTTAATTAATAAATTTTAAATTTATAAATAAAATTAATAAAATAATGTTAAAATTATTAAATTTATAAAATAATTAAGCTTTAATTAATTAAAAGCCTTTAATTAAAACTTTAATTTTAATTAAAAAAGTATTATAATAAAATATAAATTAATTAAAAGGTTAATTAAAAGGTTATAATTTAAAAGTGGGTATATTTAATATTTTTAATAAAAAATAATTATAATTAAATTATATTAAAAAAATGTTAAAATTTAACATTAAAAATTTATAACTTTTTAACATTCTTTTAAATTAAAGTAAACGAATTTTAAAAAAAAAGTGTTTTAAACGTTAAATTATTAATTTTTATAAAAGGAAATAATAAAAATGTAGAATTTTTTTAAAATAATGTTTTAATAAAATAATTTTACATTTATTAAATTATTAATTAAAAGGCGAATTATTAATGAAATTAATATATTATAAATATAATAAAACGATTTTTAAATTAATTATATAAAATAATTAAAAGTAAAAAAGTTAAAATTTTAATAATAAATTATTTAAAGGTAATTTAAAAATAACTGTTTTTATTATTATATTTTATTTAATTAACGAAATTATTATACCGAAAAATAATGATTTTATCACTTTTTTTATAACTTATTTATTTAATTAATAAAAGGTAATTTATTAAAAAAATTAAAAGTATAAAATCTTATATTTAATTATTATAACGGTATTTTAATAAAGTTATTTAAAAGAATTAAGTGTTATTTTAAAAGGTTAACGCGTTTATTAAAACGATTTAATTAAGTTATTATTAAAATATTAAAAATTATTAAAATATTATTTATTTAAAAATTATTTTAAAAAAATATTATATTTAAAATAAAAGCGATATATAATAAAAATGTTTAAATAAAAATTAATATAAATAATGTTTTAATTAAATTAATATTATTAAAATAAATGTTCGATTATTAGTTTAAAATGAAAGGTTATTTTAATAAGTGTAAATTTAAAATAATAATTTAAAAGGATTTATAATATAATACGTTTTAAAAAATATATATATTTATTTTTATTTTAAAATTATTTAAGTTTATAATAATTATTATTATATATTTTAATTTAAAGGTTAATTAATATAATATTTAAAATATATTTATTAACGTTTTAAAAAATAAAAACGATTTAATTATTATTAAGTTATTAAATAAATTTAAGAAATTAAAAAAGTGTATATTTTTAAAAAAAGCGTTATATAAATTAAAAGATTTACCTTTATTATAATATAAAAAAGTAACGGAAATAATGTTAAAATTTAATTTAAGCTTTACTTTTAAAAAATTATATTTTTTTATTTTATTAAATAAATTATTATATATTATAATTTATATTAATGATATTTTTATTATATATTATAAACGTTGTAAAAAAAACGTTAATAAAATTATTAAGTTATTATATAACTTTTAAAAGATTTTAAATAAAAGGAAAATTAAATGGTTTTTAAAAATTAAAATAATAAAAAATTTAAAAAAATATATTATTATTTTATTATATAATTTTTATATTAATAATATTACTATAAAATTTAATTTTATAAATACTTTTTAAATTTTATTTACTTTATTTCCGTTTAAAAAGCTTTTAAAATATAATAAAATAATTATTATTTTTAAAATAAAGGAATTTTAAAAACGTGTTAAATTAATTTTATATATAACGATTATAATTAAAATTAATATAACTTTTATATATATAATTTAATTTCATTTTTTAAAGAACTTAAAATTAAAGTATAAAAAAGTTATAAATTAAGTTATTTATTTATAATAAAATATTTAAACATTAAATATAAAGGTAAAAATATTAAATTATAAGTTAAATTATAAGCTTTTTTTATTATTAATGATTTTTTTTTTATAAATAATAAAAAAACGTAAAGATTTTTATACGGTTATATAATTTTTTTTTTAATAAATTTATAATTTAAAAATTAACTTATTAATTAATTATATTAATATTAATAATTAAAGTTAAATTTATTATATTAAAGTATATAATTAAAGAAATAATTACGTTTTAAAAGTTATTTAAAAATGTATAATTAAATTTAAATAAAAATTAAAAGATTTATAATAATAATTAATAAATAATTTAATTAATTATTAACGAAAAGAAACGAATAAATATAAAGTTTTAATATATAAATATTTAAAATATATAATTATATTAAAAGTATATAAAAGGATTATTTAAAGTAATTTATTTTTTTATAAAATAAATATTAATTAATAAATTAATTAAAAATTTTTAAAAATAATTATTTAAATATTTTAAAGTTTTATTAAATTTTTAAAATATATATTTAAATATAAAATATATTAAAATTATAAGGTTAAATAAATAAATAAAAGTATAAAAAAATATTAATTTATAATATACGCTTAAATTTATAACTTAAAGTTTAATAATATAACTTAATTTAAATGTTTTATTTATTTTTAATTAAATGAATTTAAAACGTTATTAAATAGTAATTTTAAAATAAAATTAATAAGTAAAAATTATTTAAAATAAAACGATAAAAATTAAAAGTTAAAATTAAAATAACGAAAGTTTAAAATAAACGTGTTAAAAATTTTTTATTTAAAAATATGTTTTTTATTTTTATTATTATTTTTATTATTTTATTAACGTTTTATTTTAAATGTAAAATTATAATAATTTTTTATTAAAGTAAAAAAAGTTTTTAATTTTTTTTTATTACTTTTTTTATTATCCTTTTTTTTAACGTAAAATATAATAAAATATAATTTTATTTAAATTTAATAATAAATATTAATTAAATTTAATTATAAACATATTTTACGTTAATATTTATATATAATAAAATTAAAACGAAAAAAAACTTATTTAAAAAGTGTTTTTATAAAAGGTTTTAAAGTATTTTTTAATGTATAAAATTAAATGTTAAAAAATAAAAATATATACGTATTTTAAAGTATATTTTTAACATTAATTTTTATTATTAAAAACGAAATAATATTTTTTTATAAAACGTTTAAATAAAATATTATTTAAGTAATATATATAAGGAAAATTATGTTTTTTTTTTATAATTAAAACGGGGTTTTTATTAAAAATTAAAAGTTTAAAAAAAACCGTTATTATTACGGTTTTAATGGCCCGTATTTTCATTATATATATATCGCGTTTTTAACGCGTTATACTTTTTTTTTTTACATTTTACGTAATAACATAATTTTAACTTTAATAATTTATTACGTTAATTTTTTTTAAATGCATTATTTTTTAAATAAACGACTTAATTTTTTATTATTTAAAAAAAATTATTTAAGCTTATAATTAAAACGTATTTAATATTTAATTAAATTAAAACTTAAAAATTAAAACTTAAAAATTAAAACTTAAAAATTAAAACTTAAAACTTAAAACTTAAAAATTAAAACTTAAAAATTAAAACTTAAAAATTAAAACTTAAAACTTAAAATTTAAACTTACGATTAAAATATAATTAACCCGTAATTAAATTAAAACTTAAAATTTAAAACCTTAAATTAAAAACTTTAAAAATAAAAATCCCATTTATTAACACTTTAAACTTTTTTATTATTATTTTTACTTTAATAAAAATAAAACTACTTTTAATTATAAATTTTAAAAGATTTTTAAATAATTAAAAAACCTTTTATAAAACCTTTAAATTATACCCGGATATAACTTTTAAACCTTTTTAAGTTTTAAACTTTAAATTATTATTAAATATTCGATATAACGTTTTATTATTTTCGTTATAATATATTTTTAAATATTATTAACTTTTAAAGTAAATTATTTAAAAAACTTAAAATTAATTAATAAATATAATAACTTTAATAATAACTTTAAACCTACCCGTATAATTTATATTAATAAACGAATTTTTCGTGATTTTTTTAAAAAAATAATTTAATATTAACGAAAATTTCTTTTCATTTATAAAAACATTTAATAAAAAAAAATATTATAAAGGTATAACCGTTATTAAATATTATATAATATATAATAAAAAAAATAATTATAATAATAAAAAAAACGTATAATAATAATTAAATTATATAAAATTTACGTTAAAAAATAAAAAAACTTAAAGTTAAAACGAAAATAACTTAAATATATTCCGTTTTATAACGATTTATTTTTAATATAACTCGATTTATAAAATAATGTCGGTTTTTATTCGCGTTTTTTTTAATATTAATAAATAAAAGGATTTATTTATATAATATTTTATTTTTTATAATAATATTAATACGGTTTAAAATAAAGGATAAAAAATAAAATTATACACCTTTATTTAATTTTAAAGTAAGTTTTTACGATTAAAAACTTAACTTTTTATTAAAAAATAAATTATTTAAAAAAATATTAAATAAAAAACTATTAATATAATAACGGTTTAATACATTATTAATATAATAATAACTTAATATATTATTAATATATAATAATAAAATTAAAGGATTAAATTTTAAAATTTTTTCCGGAAATAAATTACCGTTAAAAACCCGTTAATTAAAATATTTTTATTAAAAACTTTTATTATAAATAAAGTTTAATTTAAACGGTTACATTTATTTAATATTATTATAATAAATAACTTACGTAATAATAAAGCTTTTTAACCCCGTTTTTATAAAAATAAAAAAAGATTTCGTAAAAATCTTAAAAATAAAAGATAAAATAAAAAATTAACTAAAAAAATAACGAAATATAAACGATTTAATAAAAATACTTAATACGTTTTATAACGTAAAAGACTTTTAAAACGAAATAAAACGTAAATTTAAGAATTTATATTAAAATAAAAATTTTTTTATAAATTTTATCGTTAATTTTATTAATTTAACCGATAAAATTAACCTTTAACTTTAAAATTAAATCGATTTTTTTTAACGAAAAATAAACTATTAATTATAAAATATAATAATATTAATATTATCCCGGCTAAATAACTTTAATATTAATAAATAAATAAAACTTTTTAAAAACTTTAATAAAAATATTATAAATAAAATTTTTTAACAAGTTTAAAAAAAGTAATTAAAAAAATATATATTATAAAAAAAACGAAAACGATATAAAAAATAACCTTATAAAATTAACGTAAATTAACGAAAATAAAACACGGTTAATATATAAATAATTTATATTAATATAAATTACGGTAAAAAAGAAATAATATAAAAAAAATTAAAGCTTTTATATTTATTATAATAACGGAAAATATTTACGAGTAAATTATTTTACCGTTTTAATAACTTAAATTTAAATAATAAAAATAAAAAAACTTAATATATTAAATAGTTTTTAATTAATTAATAAATTAAAACCAATTAATAACGACGATTTAAACTTAAATAAAAGTATAAAAAAGCCTAGCTTTTTTTTAAAGTTATATTTAAAAGTAATAACGAACCTTTAAAATTAAAAAAAAAAAAAATTTTTAAAATTAATAAAGTTATTAACCTTAATAATATACGCTTTATTATATAATATATTTAAATTTATTTTTATTAAAATTTTTTTTAATTTTAAATATTTATTAATAAACTTTATTAATAAATCGTTTATATATCGTTTAAATTTATAAATATTATTATTATTAAAGTTACGTACTTTTTATTTAATAAATTATTATTTAATAAATATAAAAAAAACTTATAACTTTTTTATTTAATTATTAAACGATTTAAATATTATTTTAAGGCTTTTATAATATAAATTTTATAACTTTTATATTAATTAAATAGTTAAAAAAATAATATTATACGGTTAAATTATTTTTAAAATTAAATTAAATAATACGTTAAAAATTATAACTTTAAAAAAATTAATAAAAGTTAATATTAACATTATAATTAAAAGCTTTATAACTTTTAATTTTTAATTTACATTTAAATATAAAAAATAAAAGTAAAATTGATAAATTTTTTAAAATTTATTTATTTAACGAATTAACTTCGGTTCATTAAAAATATAATTAAAAACAAGTTTAAAAAGTTTTTTAATATAATAAAATTAATTAAATTAACATTAAAAGAAATATTATAAGTTATATTTATTAACGAAAATATTAATATATTACCGTATTAATTAAAAACGTTTTAAAATTAAATCGAAAAAGCCTCGTTTTTAAAATAAGTTAGAAATAAAAATATTTAAAAATACCTTAACGGTAAATTATTAATTATAAACGAAAATATTTTAATTAAACTTTTAAAAAAATATTACGATTTAACGGAAACATTTAAATTATTTAACGTAAATAAATTATTATTTTATTAAAAATACGATTATAAAATAAATTTTATATTAAATAAAATATTATTAAATTATAAAAGTTATATTATATTCTTAAAAAAACTATTAATAATTTAAAAATATTTAAATAAATATTTAATTAAAGGATTTATTTAAATTAACTTTTCGTTTATAACGGTATTAATTCTTTTAATTAAAAAATTAAAAGAAAATATTTAAATTTACGTTAATTATTAAAGTTTAAATAATATTATATTAAAAATTATTACTTAATATTATTAATTAAAAAAATATTAAATATTTTATAAAAAATTAAAATATATATTAAATTTAATATAATAATAACGTTTAATAACCTTTAAATCGTACTTAAAAATAAATAAAAAACGACATTTATTATTAAATTCGAACTTTTCGAATATTTAATAATAAATTTTAATATAATAAAAACCTTAAGTTTATTTTAACACTTTATTAATAATATACTTTTTAATACACTTAATAAATACGTAATAATATATTTTAATAACGTATTTATATATAATAATTTAAAAATAAAATATAAATAACACGTACGTAAAATACTTTAACGGTTAATTAAAACGGGTTTAATAATAAATATTAAAAAATACGAGTTTAATATATTTAAAATTAAATATTTAAAATTTAATATTACTATAAATAAAATTTAAATAAACCTTAAAAAAATAAAAGCTATATTAAAATAAAAGCCATTAAAAACGTTAAAAAACTTTTAAAAGTTCTTTAATTTCGTAAATTATTATTAACGATTTATTAAGAGGTTTTTTTATATTATATAACTTTTAATAACATTTATAAATAAAAAAAAATAAAAAGGCCGGATCGAGTTTAAAAAATTAACAGTTATTTAATAACTTAAAAACGTATTTATAAAAACATTTATATTAAACTATTATAACTTAAAACGTAAAATAATAATAAAAATAAATATATTAAATTAAACGTTAAAAAATATTTTATATTAAATTAATAAAAAAAAAACTTAAAAATTAATTATTTTCTTTTTTTTAAAGTACATTTTAACCGAATGTAATTATAAAATTTATAATAAAAAATTATTTATAATAATTAAAGCTTTTAAAAAATAACGCCCGGAATTATAAAAATATAATAATATAATAAATATAATAATAAATTATAAAAACTTTTAATATTTTATTATTATAAAACTTTTAAATTAAAAATAAAATAAATAATTTAAATTTTTTAATAACTTTAATTTTTAAATCGTATATTAATTAAAATATAAAACCATTATATTTAATACGTTATTACGGCGTTTTAATAATACTTTAAAAAACATCCGAAACTTTAACGATAATAAAATAACTTATTAATAAAAAATATTATTTTTAAAATAAAAATAACGTATTATTAAAATATTATTAAAGCCCGTTATATAATTATTTAATATAAAAAAAAACGTAAATACTTTAATATTATAAGCTTATAAAAACTTATTTTTCGTAAAAGTTATAATTAACGAAATTAAAAATTTAAACTTTAAACGTTTTTTTAAATTTATTCGTTAAAAAATAAACGTATAAATAATAAATTATAATTTATAAAGTAACGTTATTTATATAAATAATAAAATCTTTATTTTATTAAATAATAATTTAAAACTTTATATTATATATTAATATTATATTATACGTTTATTAAATCATTTAAAAAAAATAAAATTAACGGATTTAATTTAAAAAATGTATTATTAAAAAAACTTAAAGAAAAATATTATAACTTTTATTAAAAATTATTATAAATGCCGTTAAATAAAAAAAAATATATAGTTTTAAGGGGTTATTTTAAACCATTTTTAATATTATTCCGCTTTTAAATTAATATTTTAATGGATTATATTAACCCGTTATTAAATTATAAAAAAAATAAAATTATATATAAATACATTTTTATCGTAATTAATAAATTAATTAAAATAAAATATTTTTCCTTAATAATAAACTTAATATAAGAAACTTTTATTAAAACGTTTATAATAAATGTATTTTAATTTTACGGCATTTTAAATATAATTATATTTAATAAAAGCATTTAATTTATTTCGTTTTTTTAAAATAAAATTTATAAACAATTAAATATTATTAATAAATATTCGTTAATATATTATTTAAAAATTAACGATTAAATAAAAATCATTAATATATATTTAAAATAATATTTACGTTTATATTATAATTATATATAAAACGATTAAATAAATTAACTTTTAATAATAAAATTTTCCGTTAATAATTATATATTTAAAACAATTAAAGTATTTTTTTTTTACGTGAATTATAATTATAACTTATAAATAAAAACGAAATTTAAATAAAACGTAAACGTTAAATATATAATATAATAATAAAATAATTTTAAAATAATAAAAAAATAATAAAACGTTTAAAATAAATTATTATAAACATTAAAACTATAATATAAAAAATATAAACCCGGTACGTAAACGTTATAAATATAAAATAATTTAAAATTAAAAAATATAAGGTAAAAAATAAAGTATAAATAAATATAAAATATATTAACATTAATAAACTAATTAATAAACTTAATAATATATAAGTTAATTTATATATAATAAAAAAAGTATATAATTAAACCGTAACTATTAAATTACCGGTAATAATTTAATATTTCCTTATATTTTATATTAATTTTATATTAAAAAAAACTTAAAGCTTTTTTAAATAAAAAAAAATTAACGAAACTTATAATAAAAAAATAAAGGAATTAATTATTAAATATAATAAAAAAAAATGAACATTTAAAAAAAGAGTGATACTAAATCCGCAGTACCACCTCGCTCAATCCGCAGTACCCCGCCACCCCTTTTTTCCGGGGTACATACCACGTTTCCGGTCACAACTCCATCAATACTAATGGTGCGGCATTGTATCCAGGTTCATTAAATAGCAAAGAAAAAGAGCAAAATTTCAAGCCTGGTCGCATCATTCTGCGACCTCCTTTGATTCAGCTATTTGAGTTGATCTTGGATTTGGATGTATATGCGCTAGGGGTGCCAAGACTCCAAAACGCGCTAATTTTACCACATCCAAAAGACCTGATATTTCAATCAATTCAACCATCAATAGCTCAATCAAAAGAGGTCGCAGAATGATGCGACCAGGCTTAGAATTTTTGCCATTTTTCATACGTATTTTTACAGCTATTCGCATAGTTAGAAATGCCTTATTCAAGTATGGATGATTGAAGGAAGTGGCTGCAGCTATAAGCTATAGAATAAGGTTTTCCCGGTATTCAGGACACCTCAACATTTGAATCCAGAACAGCGTATGCTCTCGATGGCTGTGTATGTCGCGACCGGCATCATTATTTTGCTGATTTTCTAATGAATATAATAACGTTTTTTGCGAAGTTGTAGGACCAGTTTTGGTGATGTTATCGTGAGATGTTGCAAAAAGTACCGCAATCGAACCGGAAAAACTCCGGGAAAAACAGAGGGGTACTGCGGATTGAGCGAGGTCGTACTGCGGATTTAGTATCACTCTAAAAAAATTACTAATTTAAAAATAATTATTACTTTATAAATTAATATAAAAATTAACCGATAATTTAAAAAATTATAACGATTAAATTAAAGAATTTTATAAACGTTATTTCCGGAAACCGGGCCCGTTAAATTAATAAAATAATTTAAAAAAAAAAAATTTAATTAACCGGATTATAAACGAGTCGATTATAATTCATTATTAAATAAAAAAAGCTAATTATTTATAAAAATTATAATAACTTTAAAACTTAATTTATTTTTTAATTATATTTTTATTTTATTATAAAATGTTTTTAAATTTTAAATTTAATAACCGTATTTAAAGTTTCCGGGTAATAATTAATATAATAACGCTTTTTAAAAATAAACGTAATTAATAAAAGTTTACATTTAAAATTAATATATAAATTAAAAAAAAAAAAACTTAATTTACAATTAAATTTATAATAAAATATAAATTTTAAAAATAACGAAACATTAAATATTACCGACGAACTTTTTTTTATTTAATAATAGTTTAAATTTAAACCGGATTATAATAAATTTTTAATAACGATAAATAAAAAAAGCTTTATATAATCGTTTTAATAATATTAAAACCGTAAAATAAACGGAATATAAACGAAATAATAACGTAACGAAAGTTATAAAAATATTAATAACTTTATTTATTTACGTTTATATTATTTTCGTCGTAATTATTATTAAAATTATTAAAAATAAAATCTAGTTTAAAAAAAATAAAATAAAGTTTAATAAAGTAAAAAAAATGCTTATATTATTTTTTATTTCAAAAAAAACCTACGGAAAGAAAACATAGAAATTAATATAAACCATTTTTAAAAAAAAAAAAACCACTTATTTTTTAACATTTATTTTTTTTATTTAAATTATTATATTTATTATACGCCGTTTTAATAACATTATTATAATAATAATTAATATCCGGTATTTTTTTAATTAACGGTTTATATTAATTAATTAAAGTTTAAATGTAAAACATATAAAAAAAGTTATTATATAATTAAATAATTTAAAGAAAAATAACGGTAAATATATTAATATTTAAAAATTTAAATATACAAAAATAATAAAGAATAAAAAAAAAAGGAATTTATATAAATTTACGATAATAAAAAAAAATTATATAAATTATATTTATATTTAATTAATAAAAATAAAATAAAAACGTTTATTAATTAATTTAATATTTAAAATACAACTTTTATTATATTAAAATAAAATGTTATTACTTTTATTAATTATTTAATTAAAGTTATTCGTATAATATAATTATTTAAAAATAAAAGGACGTTTAAAATTAAAAAGCCATTAATTACGTTATATAATTAATTTATATATTATATTTAATTAATAAAAGGAATGTTTTTTTATAAATTAAATAATAACTTTATTTTATTTTATACGATTAATATAATTAAATTATAAACGTTTTAAAATATACCTTTTATTAAATTTCGATAATAAAGTTAATTACGAAATAAATTTAAATTACGAATTAATAAAATAAATAAATAATTAATTAAAACTTAAAACGACTTTATAATAAACCGGTAATAAATTAATATTTATTTTATTTAATTTTTTAACCTCGTATTTTTAAATATTTCGTTATAAATAAAACGCCGTTTTAAACCCGGGACTTTATTTAATATTAAAAACCTTTTAATTAAAAACGTACCGATATATATTTAAAAAAAACGTTAAAAAAACGTAATTTTAACCGTAAGTTAAATTTTAAGAATTAATAAAACATTTTATATTATATTAATATAAAAAAACTTAAAAAAACCACCCCGAACCTAACCTAAATAATACTTAAAAATAAAGCCATTTTTTTTTCTATTATTTTTTCTACTTTTAAATTTATTTTTATTTCCTTTTTTCTATAATTATACCATTTTTTTTAAAATTTCCTTTTTTTATTTAACCTTTAATTATAAATTTTATTAAAATAATTACAAATAATTACTTTTTAAAAAAAAATATTATTATAGTTTTAATGGCTTATATTTTTATTATATATATATTACGTTTTTAATACGTTATACCCCTTTTTTTTACATTTTACGTAGTAATATAATTTTAACTTTAATAATTATTAAAGTTAATATTTTTATTT